>SKCR01040819.1:0-90884 GCA_019454045.1 Zanthoxylum bungeanum
CAAGTCAAGGCATTGAAATTCCAAAATATGCCATATAGGTAGAGGTTCGCTGCTCGACGGCTAAATTTGAATATTCGCTATGCCTTGTCAGTAACGAATCCATGGCTAATATATTAACCGAATGACCCCAAATGCGTCTAGTTTACGTGAATTTTTATGGTTCTCAATTGCAATTTCCGAAACTCAAATTATAAGTAAATATTTAAGGGTTGTTTAAGGTAGATCGAAACCAACGAAACGGCACGGCATTTACATAGAAAATTTTTGTATAAATTCATCTTTGATCTAAAAATTTTGATTTTTAAATATGTTGGACCCTATTATGTCTAGTTTATGTGGAAATTTATGGTTCATCAAATCGATATCTAGATTTCAAATAATTGCCAAAATACTATGACCTGTACAAATTGTCTCACAACCGGGCTCACAGCTTAATCTCCAACAACTCACTGCCCTACTAATTTACTTAATTCAGCCAACAATATACAACACCAAGACTCATTACTTCAGTAAGTCATTACCATCATGTATAAAATTTCCCTTCATGTTAGACCATCACCACTCATCCCCAAGCTTTATGATTTGAACTCAATTCATACACAATCCATGACATAAACATCATTTCAAGTATAGTTAATCACTTTAATATACACTAGCATTGTAAAGAGAATAAAATCAAGCTTAGATCTTCCATGGATTTAAGATATTAAGCTAGCAAATTCATGATAAAATATACTACAATTGTCAAGATAAAGTATGGAAAACTTACTAAGCAAGAAGTAGGATTTGATAATTTCAACAATTTCTAAACTTCCATTGTGGCGTGAACTTGGAAGAAATGGAGAAGAAAATTTTGGGATATTTGGTTCGTGAGAGTGGTGAAGAAGATGCGTAGTGGAGTGAATAAATTATAACCATAAATGATTGATTTTACCAAATTAAATAATAATATTAATAAGTCACATGTCAAAATTATTTACTAAATTTATAATAGAACAATTAGTGTGTGTTTAGGTCTAAATTTGAATTAGTTCGGCACTAAATTTGAGAAAATGATTAACATGAAAGTTGTAGCTCTATGTCTATGATTTTTGAAGGTATGAAAATCACTGAAAAATGATACATGTAGCCCAAAATATGGCTAAAATACCGAAGGCTGCTCATGGGTACTGTTAAACTGTAAAAGTACTGAAACTAAAAACTAAAAACTTTTCCTAAGCTCTCGAGGGGTATTTCAGGGGTATCTAGCCCACTAATACATTATTTTATGTATGACGACATATCATGCATGAAAAAAATTAACCACGCTAGACATGTCATAATTAACCAAGGTGTTACAATAACGATATTGGGTTTTCAGAAAAACTCTAAGAAATGAAGAAGATTAAGTTTTTTACCTCTCATAAGTTTACCTAACCTTTATATAGGAAGTGTCCCTGAGGGCATCTTAATGTCTATAACGACACGTGACCTTTCCTTGTGCGACCAACCCCTCCTCGAGTGATGATTCGAATGTTGATTGTTTTGCATTTCTCTATGGTGACACATGTCGAAGCAGATTTATAAGAATCATATGACCATTAACCTCTTTACAGATGGATGACACTAGTCGAAAGGATGATGTACTATGAAGGACGTTCCACCTGCTATCCTTTGTGGGTAGCACATTAAATGATGCAGGCTTGATCCCCCTTTTCAGAGGAAACCTTAAGTTTGATGGGGGTTTCATTTGTGGTTAGGCAAATCAGCTATTTCTTCTTATACAGTCAGTGTAATATGTTTGGTGATCATATCATTATTCTTAGTGGTTCACATGGTGAGGCGGTTTTAAATCTCCCATAAGATAATATGATGTTCAATGGGGTTCGACGAGATTATAAAGTCATTCTTAGGAGACTCTGCTCATAGGAGCTTCCTCTCACACTCTCTCCATTTTCTTGAATATACTCGATGCTTCCTCCGTCTTGATTACTTTGGACACGTGCCGATACCATCCATCTATTATAAGTTTAACCCGAATAATTTTTACTTGCAAATTTCATTGAGAACAAAGTCTAAAGTTAGTTTAATTTGTAATGTGATTTTTTATTTTTTAAAGAATATGTATGAAATCAACTCTAAATTTTGAAAATGGAAAATTATCATTTTTTCACCTAAAATTTGACGAAAGTTCATAAGAATCTGAAAAAAATAAAGTATATCAATTTTCACAAATTAAGGGTTGAAGAATGATAATTTTATAGGTGGAAATTTATAAACTTATGTGAAATTTGATATACAACTAATAATTTGGGATGAAAATTGATTCAATTTAAACAAATTTGGAATTGAGTGACTTCCGACAAAGTTCTAGTAGAATAATGATAATTTCCCTTATATAAAAACACGCTTGAATAAACTGTAGTTCTAAGTTCTAACTTCTAACGAAGCCGTGTCAAATTGGAACCTGGGCCTTTATTATTTTCTGGATGTTCTTGAAACAATCGTCTGCTAGACCCAACATCACCAAATTTAAAAAAATTTCTGTTTTCAGTCTCAGAAATCTCTGTTACCAGAATCCTCTGAACCCTCCCTCGCTCTAAACCCTGTCGTCGTAAGTTTTCTGAAATCCTAATTATTTGTTTTTCTTTTATTTAACTCTCTTGCGGGGCTTTTTTATCTCCTTTTCAAGATAATTGCCCTGTAATTCATTTTATTTATATTTTATTTTATTTTATTTACTTGTATGTTTTGCAGGATTTCGAGAAGTGAATCACTCAAGGCAAGATGAGGTACTTTCAAGATTTTGTGCTTGCATTTTCTTTTCGGTTATTTTGATTCTTTTATAATTTAGTAAATTAGGGTTGTTATATTTATCTGAACCAACATGTAGAAGAGTGTTTTTTAGCATATATAATTTATATATTTATATAATTTATATGTTTATATAATAAATATATTTATATATATATAATTTTTTATTATTAAAATACTGAACCGGGCCAAGCTCGGCCCGAGCCCGAGACGGGACGGGCCGGCCCCGTCCGATAACAGCCCGAACCGGATTTTTCCCGAGCCCAGGCTGAAAAACCATTCCCGATCTCGAATCAAACTTATCAAAATCCAGATCCGGCCCGGTCCATTGCCAATGTTAAGTATGTATTATTTATATTCAAGTTATCAAAGACTTGTACGAAAGTGCAATGAGTGTGATTCAATGAGATCCGACAAGATGGAGAATTTTGACAAGATGTATTGTTTTTTTCCTGTTACCGTTGAGCTTTATGTTTTTGTCTTATTTATGAATGTAATTAGTAAGATGATGAAGGTAATGTGCAATGGTGTATGCTCGTGATGTTAAACTTGAGATGAGGAAAATCTTTAAAGTTAGAGGGATCCAACTAAGTTAAAAACATGGTGTGTGAGTTTAATAAGGTAGGTGAGGTAATGCGGCAAAAATAAATATTATTTGATTAATCAATTTCAAGAAAGTGAGTGTTTTAAGCATTTGGGGCTCGTCACTCGAAAAGATGGAGAATTAGATCGATATGTTATTCAAAAAATTCAATCAAACTAGAGGAAATGAAGATATGCATTTGGACTGTAAATGAATCGAGTCTTTCATGAACAACTCAACTCGCATTTGGCTTGTTTTGAAATCGATCCATTTAACAAATAAGCTACTTGAACTTGAAAATAATAGCTATTATTAAACAAAACTAACTCTCAAAAGTTAGATGGTTCGTTTTTGACTCGCAAATACTATTTGAAATAAATTCGACTCGGATCGACATAATTAGACTATATTTATATATATATATATTATATATATATATATATATATATATATATATAATATATATATATATATATCAAAGATTTGAATTTCTAGGGAAATTATTTAAAAATTGATTAATTAAATAAAAAATAAAAAATTGAATTTTTAAATTAATCGAGTCAAATCGTTTAGTAATCGAATTCGAGTCTAGCTTAAGCCTAATATTTTCTTAACGAGTCGAGTTCAAACAACACATATAAAGTTCGATTCAAGTTCAAACTCATATAAATATCTATTAAATCAAGCTGAGTCAAGCACTACTCAACTCGATTACACCCTATGTCAAATTTCTTAATTGGGTTGGGTAGAGGGGATTATTAGATTTGGTTCGCTGATATTGGAACAAAAGTAGGGGTGTGCATTAATTGATTTTAACCGATTAACGGAACTATTCCGACCAATTTTTTTATAATGGTTCGGTTATTGTGATTAAATCTGTTATTTCGATTAAGATTTTTAACTTTTTCGATTTTTCGGTTCGGTTAAGGTTATGAGATTTGTATAACCGAATCGACCAATTAACCAATTACAAACCATAATTTGACTTTATATATATTTTTAATTAAAACGAAATTAAAACTTTTACCCTCTTCCTTTAGTGAGTGTAGTTGTGGAGTACTTTTTGATGAATTTAAATTTATCTTCTCTTGTTAAACACATATTGGTTTGTCTTTTTGATGAATTTAAATTTGTATTAATGTGTTAATGTGGATTGTTATTTGTGAAGATTCAGAACTGGTTAATAACCGAATTAACCAAAACCGATCGAAAAATAATGGTTAGGTTGGTTAATGGTTATGTGTTATCATATGGTTAAATCGATTGATCATTCACTTAACCAAATAATTTTGGTTCGGTTAAAAAATCAATGATTAACATACCGAACCGATCGATGCTCACCCTAAACAAAAGAACAAATAAAAATACAAACAGAATCTAATCCATTACTCCAATTGCATAAAAATAAGGGCATATACTCAATATTTAACATATTAATATAAATACACAAATCCGTAATAAAAATATAGAAAACATTCACCTATTTTTGTATTACATCTATATTCAATATTTGACACATGTTTTAATCGTATACCTAAATTTGGATATTTTGCAATCTTTAAGTAAATTAGTGAATAAAATTTCAATATTTGTATTTTTTTTTTTATAACGTGCAAAACAAATAATTTCCCTAAAAATTATAAATGTAGGATAAATTGATCTTTTGTAATGGTAATGATCGCTGTCCACTAAGCTTTGAAGAAGAGTGACAGGGAAAATTGAAACGAATACAATTTGAAATCTAATCCAAAGATGAAAAAAAGGAGGGGATTCGTTTGCTGTTGATGGATGCCACTGCCATATTGTTATGAAGAGCTAGAAGGAAAAAGTTATCAACCAAAGATATCCCATTCCTTTGTATACAGGCCAACTTAGGGCAACGACATGGTGTTGGGGGTGGCACCACCTTCCTTGTGGTCACCGAAGATACGCTGCCGGAAATCTTTGACCATCATAGGGAGACCCTTCCTCAATGATACCTTGGGTTCCCATCCAAGAAGCTCTTTAGCCCTTGAGATATCAGGCTTTCTCTTGTGTGGATCATCTTCTGTGTTGGCCCTGAATTCTATTTTTGCATTCGGGTCAATTGTTTCCTGCACCACCTGCAACAAAACACCAAGGAGGATTATGGAATCTGAAATGCTAGGTTATTTATAGAACTTCTTGGTATCTATGCTAAAATCAAACAGGGAATAAAAACTGTGTGTGTATATTATTCATGTATTTTAAGATAGGATTTTGTGGCTTAGAAGGTTATAGTATTCGAGTCGATAAAGGATTCTGCTTAGTTCCGACACAAAATGAGTGATCTGGGTGCACTTAGTGCATAAACATTTTGATCTACAGAAGAGCCGCAAGATTCACAAGAAACATAATAATGACATAAAAACAGGTTTTGTTTATTTGCATTGAACACACAAATAAATAAACCAATAAAACACAGTATTGTGTCGTCAACCCAATCCTAGACTTTAGCAACTTCCACAAATAAAGATACCAAAACACTGTTCATCAAAACTGTTTACAGTTCAGACAAGTCCATGTATGTTTAATCTTTATGATGTTCAAAGGAAAACAAAAAAAATGCTAAAAAGTGAAGGAATCAAGAAACCATTGAAATTACAAATATTCTCCAGCTAAGTGAGACATACCTGAGCAAGTTCAAGCATGGTGAATTCTCCGGGATTTCCAAGATTAAAAGGTCCTACATGTTCTCCTTTCATGAGGCGCATCAGGCCCTCCACCTATTTTGACACACATTGCAACAAATCATCTTAAAAATATTTGAAACAGAAACTATGCTGAATAGGACATTTCCATAATCCTAGAAATCTATCCCAGAAACAAAAAACAGGACTCTTATTACTAGTTTACTACTATTATGATATTTTTGAAAGACAGTAAGTATTCAGAGAAATGTTACTTGGGGTTTGAAACAACCTGCCCTAGCACTACAAAATTTATCTGTAATCTTTCTAATAAGAAAAATGATTGACATTCCAATGGAAGGAGCATTTACTCCCCAGCATAATATAAAATACTTGGAAATAGTTGGATAAAGAAGTGAGGTCAAAGGGACCTGAGAATCTACAGAAACTGCATCATTTTGGCACTACACAAAATGTTTACTATTCTGCAAGTCAAATTTAAATTACCCTACTAAACTACTGCACAAATGTGCATACTCAAAATGAGAAAGTAACACTTGTTTCAAAAGTCACAACCCAGGAAATACAAACCAATTTCCCCAAATGCCTGCTGCCCACATGGAAAAAATAATCTCAACTTGTATTTTATAACAATAACTTGTTCAATGCCTAGTGGGCTATAATTCATAGACTATAGAACAAATCAGCTAAGTCACACAATTTAACTTTCCTAAAGCAATTACAAATCTCTTGCTCAAGAGATGTTAAGTTCATATATTTTATTAGAAAGCAAAACCAAGTGCAAAAGCAATAAAGGATCTTAAACTAACCAAAAATGAATAAGCAATGACAATACTAAAATAATAATAATCAAAAAGTTGGTCTTACCAAATCAGAAACAAATTGGAAACTCCTTGTCTGCTTCCCATCACCATAAACAGTCAAAGGCTCCTTCCTTAAAGCCTGCATCATTGAAACAACAAATTATCTTTTATTTAATTATCAATCCCACTAAGCCATCACCATTTGTAATAATATATACACAATACTTTAAAACATTACCTGAGCAACAAAGTTGCTAACAACGCGACCATCATCGATACACATGCGCGGTCCATATGTGTTAAAAATCCTAGCAATCCTCACCTGAAAATGAACATAAGCATAAATAAATAATGTCCAGAATTGATTAGGTTTAAAATTAGAGTTAACTAATTGGTAATTTCAACAAACCTCAACGCCAGCACCCCTGTGATAGTCCATGGTCAACGTTTCAGCAGTACGCTTTCCTTCATCGTAACAACTTCGGACACCTGTCAAACATTGGAATATTGGACCCACTCTCCTTGGCTGATTTTTTTATTTAATACGAGAATACATTACTCGTCAGATCTAACATTCACACATACCAATTCCGTTTACTAAAATACCCCTCGATGTTTGTCACTTTCACAAACATCTACTTTTATCATTTTCACCGTTCAAACTTCAAACAAAAATTCATCAACTGTTGAAAGTGTGGCCAAAATACGTGGTGAAACGTGAACCGTTTGATTAGGCACCGCTTAAACGCGGCAATCAGATCTGAAGCATGATACTCGTGAGGAAAAATCCAACCCACCAAACTCCATTTTGTACAGGCTGCTATTTGCTAATGTAAATTTCCGTATTGAAACAGTAAAAATAAAATGAAACGACATATGTTGGGTAACAAAACGCATGATGCCGAAATTTTGAAAGGGAAAGAAATACAGTACCGATGGGATTGACGTTGCCCCAGTACGTCTCCTTCTGTGGATGCTGAAGAGGATCACCGTACACTTCACTTGTACTCGTTAACAAGAACCTTGCTCCCACTCTCTTCGCCAATCCAAGCATGTTCAGTGTTCCCACCACATTTGTCTTGTAAATTTTTCATTAAGAAACAAGGGAAAAAAACAAATGAGCTGAAAATAAAATGTTAATTATAATAATAATAATTTAAAAGGATATAATAGTCTTGACGGGGTTGAATTTGTAATGAACGGGGGATGCGGGACAAGCGAGATGGTAGATCTGGTCGACTTCAAGCAAGAGAGGCTCAACGACGTCGTGTCTAATGAGCTCGAAATTCGGGTTGCCAAAGTGGTGCATCAAGTTTTCCTTTCTTCCTGTGAAGAAATTATCAACCACGATCACGCTGTCGCCCCTCCCGATCAGACGGTCCACAAGGTGGGACCCGACGAAACCAGCCCCACCCGTGACGACAATTCTAAGCCCCTTCCGTTTCAGCCCCAGCGGAACCTTCCCGCCCGAATTCACCGACCCGAACCCGATGCGCGGGTTGTATGCTTTTTGGTACGTCTCAACGGTGTCGTACGACATCGAATCGGAGATCTCCATTCGGCTGTGTGCGCCGCCGTACGTAGCGGGAGTGGATGTCGGAATGACGGTGAGAAACAGGGTGGCGATAGCAATGCCTACGAGGACGAATACAAGGCGCTGCTCGCGGAGCATGTAGCGAATAGGTCGGGTCACGGCGAACCATTGCTTGATGGGTTTAGGGGAATATGAATCCGTCACGGGTTGGCAGTCGTGGCCTCTGTATACAAGCTCTGACCCCATTTTTTGAAAATTTCTAATTCCCCACTCCGATGTTAAGATCAAGAGAGAAGATATATAAAAAGAGAGAGTGGAATTTTGTCGAGTTAAGCTGAGTTGAAAGGCCGGGATCTCTTCACCGGCTTGTGGTTTGTGTCGGGAGATTAGTGCGTTTTTTGGTTTGAGGCTGTGGGGGGTTTTGGTATATATAATCAAAAATGCTACACATACATAAATTCTTATTAATAATTTTTAGACCTCTATCACTGTAGCTACAGTGATGAATGTAACTTCACTGTAGCTACAGTGAGAGAGATGAAGAAATTGTTAGTAAGAATTTATGTATGTCTATCATTGCTCATATATAATAAGGAGTGATCGGAACGGAAATGAGGACTGTGTTTCATAGAAAATTGCGAAAATGCCATTTTATTACGAGTTTGAAAGAGTGAATGAATGTTTTTGTTGTGGATGGCGGTTGTACCCGGACCTGCCTGATTCGTATGGATCCGGAAAATCCGGGTCCGGGTAGATCCGGGTCTGTAATTAAAATATCCGGATTCAGATTTTAAAAATTAGGATTCGTGTGAATCCGGATTCAGATCTGGATCCGGGATCGTACGGGTCTGATCCGGATAGATTCGGGTCCAGAAAAAAATATAATTAAATATAATAAATTAGAATAAAATACAAAATACAAAATAATATGCATATATAAAAAAATAATAATATAATTAAAAATATAAAAGAATTGAAATAAAACAAATAAAATTAACAAAATGTAAATATAAATATAATATATAAAAATTTAAAAAATTTAAAAAACGGGTATCCGGATCCGGACCGTGTAGATTCGGGTCCGGACCCGTGTATATTTACCCAAGCCTGGAACTCAGGGCAATGAAAATGCTTCCGGATCCTGGTCCGGGTCCGGCCCGGACCCGGATCCGGATCCGGATTTTTCCATCCCTAGTTTCGTGGGATTCGAATTTACAAATAGTTAAGTAGGTGATTACGTATTTTATTTATGTAATTATTATTAACTTGCTTCTGGTTAGTCCTTAATCGGACCGAAACCGAACTGTGTAAGGAATCAAACCAAATCGGTCAATGGTATTGCAATTTTTTCGAACCGGAACCGTTGAAGGACCGGTTCTGTTCCGGTTCAATAAAATTAACAAACCGAACCTCAGACTGAAACAGAATAGAACCAAACCGACGAACTGAACCACGAGACCGAATCTCGGAACTGAATCGCAAGAATCGAACCGCAGAACCATTAAATATAAATAAAATAAAATATTTGATTTTGCAGGTTGTGAAAACTTTACATCATGAGTAGTTATGTGATGTCATCCCTTTAATTTCTTTTCAAAAGAATTAAGATTAAATAAATTTATTTAAATTTTTTAATAAGGATAATTTCAAAAATAAATTGAAGTAATTGTAATATAGACGGGGTGGCAAAATGAATCAACGAATCGAATTTATATCGAATCCTAAACTAATCGAATCAAAATTTAGATTCATTTATTAAACGAATCATAATATCAGGATTTGTATCAATTCATTTATTAAACGAATCGAACATAATATTAGTTTAGTCATGATATTATACAATAACATAATTTGCCATAATTTATTTACATTAATTTTTGATAAATATATACATATGAAATAAGTAATTAATATATTTACTAAAAATATCTCACCAAATATCGATAATATTATTTTTCTATGGTAATTAACCATAATTTCTCGAATCTTAATTGAAAAATAATAATAACTAGTAAAAGAAAATAATAAAACGAATCCTAAACGAATCAATAAGCTTAAATTCGTAATCTATTCATTAAATAAACGAAACGAATTGAATTGACCCATTTATTAAACGAATCCATTTTTTCAAACTCGTATTCACTTAAAAACGAATTGAATCGAATGAATAAACGAATTATAATCCAAATTTCCACCTCTGTAATATAGAGGTGATGAAATATATTGAAATGGTCAGATTGTTGGACAATTATGACCCATAGTATCACTATTTGTAAAAGACACGGTGCTCTTTGTACAAATTAACTATGTGACAAAGGAAATTGCTCTTTTATTGTTGGACAATTATGACCCATAACGTCACTATTTGTACAGATCATTGTGTTGTTGTACAAATTAACTATGTGACAAAGGAGATTGCACTCTAATCATTTGTGATTAGATCACCTAGATGTATAAATGATGAGAGGTCCATATGATTTATTACTGGACGGAGAATGATATGAGACAGTATCGGTCCACGAAGGATAAATCATTAAATATCCCTAGTCAGAGCATTGTCGAGATTTGACATCGATAATGCGTAAAAGACTAGTATTACACTTGTGCGCGTTGTGAGGGCACAACAGCATAGTTCTCATATATTTGGGTATAGGATACTCATGCAAGTGTAATAGGAGGTTGTGTTTCACCGATGGTACGGGAAACAGCTTCGCTCTGAATAGACCCCCTCGGAATTCCATTGGTAGTATGACTATGTGTCTGTGGAAGTCCGAAATCAGGGTAGGTGTATTTGGTCTTAACCTGAGATTTGCACCGCTAATACTTGCGACAATCAATATACTTTGGTTGAGGTCGTCCAGGGCTTTAACATGTTCTGTGTACGCCAATACTGGGTATATTGAGAATCGTAGTGTGGGTTGGGTGTGATGTCAAGACGGAAGTGTCACTCCAGTCATATGGAGATGATGGTCACGTAGGATACGGGACTGGTTCTCTTAAATGCTGCAGCTATCGGGATAAAATGACAAGGTCATGTTTATCCGATTATAGAGACTAGTCACCAGACATCCGACATGTGCTTCGTACGGGGCAGACACAATTCCAGCCCCAGGCCTAGCACGTGATCATCCGATACTGGACAGAAATACGCAATACTACGTATACTACACCTGATATAGATCCTTTATTCCTGTAAGGATATTTCCGGAGAATTGGGTAGGCATGGCGTTTTGCTAGAGGCCAACCTTGTCTTGTAAATCGGTATAAACGTAGTACGAGGTACTTACGTATTCAGATAGTCTGACGACCGAATTTACTGCCAACATATCCGGGGATCTCATGGGTCGCTTCCCAAAGATTCACCGATGACGTATGACTCGCACTCTAAATTAATCTGAGATTAATTAGAAGAGAGAGAAAATTAATCTGGGATTTATTGCGGAGATATTTTATTTGGGATAAAATATCATTTAAAGAGAGATAACGATTAATTTGGAATTAATCGATTAATTAATATATTTGATATATTAAACGAAATTGGATTTCGACGCGGAATTAAAATTAGATTTTAATTCGGTCGAACGAATTAATTTAGAATTAATTCGTTAGCGACGTGAATAGTGATTTCGCTAGGCGTAATCATTTAATTACGAC
Source organism: Zanthoxylum bungeanum (assembly GCA_019454045.1). NCBI lineage: Eukaryota > Viridiplantae > Streptophyta > Magnoliopsida > Sapindales > Rutaceae > Zanthoxylum > Zanthoxylum bungeanum. The sequence continues at coordinate 12,037 of SKCR01040819.1, forward strand.
GCAACGGAAAATTCATTAATTTGGAATTAGCGAACCCGAGCCCGGGATTATTTGCGAGCGCATTCGCATTTTGAATTCGAGCGCGGCTGTAGACAACAGAACTTGACGACGCTGTTCTAGGCTCGCGGCCTAGTTGGGAGTACGAAATAACATGGAGTCGCCACCCGGTGTGAACCGGGACAAAGATTTAAGGCCGCATTCACCCCTCGCAAGGGAAGACCTCAAACCGTTGGGTTCGGAATGGTCCCTTACTTATGTTACTTGTGATGATATGATTTGTGCAATAAATTAACCGAATCTATTCATCATTCATGCTCAAGGGTATTTAGATTTAACATGCTTTCATCTAACTAACTCCTAATCTAAGTTTGCATGCTTGAAAATAAATCTTTAAACAACAAACACGCAATGCAACACAACGAGCATATTGAACCATTAAACCGAAATAAATAAATAACTAATTAAACATTAACATAACTAAACAAAACATCATGTATAAGGAATAAAGAAACAACATACCTAAATAACATAATCATGCTTTGAAAGTTAAATAATGAACTAAACTAAATCATGCCTTAAACAATAAATAAACAACTTACGAACTATAACATGCTCAAATACAAATTTGGATGAGACGAGATATGTGTATCTTAAGCGGTACGTGGCGTTGTATCCCGAGTGCAGACCATACTACCGTCCATTCGGAATCGGCTATGGAATTTACGTCCGGGTTTCCATCCGATATACCACAAAATGGAACACATATCCCGCTCATCCAACAATCACATCATGCCTCAAACGACTCTCATGAAATTATATATCAAAATAAATAAAACAAAAATAAAGAAGATAAGTAATAAGGGTGCCCTCAGGTCTAACCTCTTTTGTTGTCTCAAGAAAGGGCGTTACACGTCCGTTGGAAGGGTGAATGATCCGCAACTCTTTTGGTTCACTAATCCAACTTTTTCCTCGCTGTTTCGCTGTTTGGGGGCCGCTATTTTCACTCCGTTTCACTGCTGTTTTTGTTGTATTTTCGGGTCACTGTTTTTGGTAATTAGGGGACTGTTTTGAGGATTATTTGGACTGGTTTGGGGGCAGTTTTCGAAGGGTTTCGGGGGAAGTTTTCGTTACTATTTGTGACAGGTTTTGGGGACTGATTTGGGCGTGCAGAGATGGGTTTTATGCGGCAGTTTGTGAGGCAATTCAGGGACGGTTTATGGTGTGGTAAACGGCAGTTTGTTTAGTGAACGTGCGCTGTGTGTGGTCTGTGGCGTGCAACCGTGTTGAGTGAATTGAAACGTGCAGCTGTGATAAGGGGCAACGTGTGAAGCAGGGGTGGTGAAGGTTTTGGCCAGGCGTGAAGGCTGTGGCTATTGGTTCGTTTGAAGTTGGCAGTTGCTTGAAGCGGTGAGGGCAGTTGATTGAAGCGGTTAATGTGTGACTAAGGGTTGATGGGCAGTAAGCGTGGTTTGAGTGAAGACAGGTGTGCGAATGGAGGGGCTGTTGAATGTGTGCGTGAGGCGAGAAGCAAGATTTATGAGTGGCTCGGCAGGCTGAATGAAGTTAGGGTTGCTCGGCAATTTGAGTGGAGTGGGCTTGGAATATTTAGGGTTGATTTTTGTGATAGTGAGCCGGCCAGCCAGGGTTTGGATGTGTGGATTAAGGATTCTTTTTATAGGCCAAGGGAGGAGATTTACCTTGTTGGGGAAGGAATAGGATTTGTGTATTAATTGGGGATATCTTTTAATTTAGTATATGATAAGGAAATCTTTTAATTAGGGGAATTGATTTGATTTATTCTTTTTAGTTAAGGATATGATTTATTTAAATTGGTAGGTGATTTAATTAAATTAGGAATGTGATTTATGTATTTTAGGAAAGGGATTTAATTTAATTTAGGAAGGTGATTTAATTTGTGAAATGTGTTTTAATTTAATTTAATTTTGTTTTAATTATTTAATTTGTGAGATGTGTTTTAAATATTTTGATTATTTAATTTGTGAGATGTGTTTTAATGGGTTTGGTGTGCTTTAAAACAGAGGTCCAACAAGCGAACCTGAAGCGAAACAAGCGAGTTAAATCTGACAAAATGCTAATTTCCAATTTTACCCTTCCAACGTCCGTTTCCCGCGGCTTTCACAACTAAAGAGGTAGTGTCTCCATACGAGACTCATCATCGGGCTGATATGCAAAAATGCAATGCCTACAGCGGCACGCAAGTCAAATCAAGCGTCAAATCGCTAGTCGTATCAAGCGTCAAATCACTTGTCACTTTGAGTAATGTGACTTGACAACTTGTGATTGATGTGATTGAGTGATGTTGGTGGTTGGAGCCATTTATGGCTTGACTTTTGAAATCCAAATTCATGGCAAATGCATTTGAAATTCAAATGTGTGTATAAGATACACAAATTTGGAATCAAACCAAACAACTCTCTCTTCCTCTCATCTCTCTCATCCTCACGCCCAAGGGGCCAAATTTTCTGGTTTGCTGGGCTGTGACCGAAAATAAAGGGAAGCAAGAGTGGGATTTTGTGGCAAAATCACAAGTGCTAGCACACTTACGAGACATGCGAAGGTGATAGGGAAGTCCACCCATGAGCCGGGAATCGTTCGACGAAGCTTGGAGCTCGACGAAGGAGCTCAAATGGCCGAAACCAGTGGGCTGTGAACTGCTCACTGCCGAGCAGTGAAGGAAGGCAGAAAACAGATTTTGTTGCCTCGTGCGTCGCTCAACCGATCGATGTAAGTATTCCGCAACTTCTTCGATTGTTATTCACACATGTTTTCATGCTTATTATTGATCTTGGGACCTTAATAGAAACCAACAATGGTATCAGAGCAAGGTTTGAGCATGAAATGTTTAGGACTTAAAATTTGGGTAAAATTGATTTTGAGCATGAATTATGAAATTGGATGATTAAGTATGCTTGAATGTGTTTATATGATGATTGATTGGATCAATTTGTTGAAAAATTGTTTGGAACATTTTTCCCCAAAATACTTAGCTTGGCCGAAAGTTAGAAGCCCTATAATGTCTTGGGATTTTTGATTTTTGATCATTGGATGTGTTGGAAATCATTCGGGAATATGATTAATGTCAATTATGGAATTAATTGGATTGAATTCGAATCGGACGTTAAATCCCCAAATTGCCGAGAGTCAATAGCATGTAATTGGGTTTGATTTTTGATCAAAATATGTTGGACATGTTTTGTGGTAATTAAGCATGATTAGTTATGTTAATTGATGTTTTAGAAATGTTAATTGGGTAATTAATTGTGTAGTGCACTTTATGTAATTAAATTGGGAAAATTGGATTTTTGGAATTTAATTATTTGGGCCTTAAAATTGGATTTGGGCTTTAATGTTGCAATTGGGCTAAATGGGCTTGGTAATACTAAGTTAGGTTTAGGCAAATTGGATTGGATCCAATTGGGCCCAAAACCGCATCCATAAAGCCCAAATGCGACTTAATTGACCTTTAAAGTTTAATTGAGCCTAATGGGCCAAAATTGATTTATGGGCCTATGGGGTAACTCCCGGATTGGACTTTGGTTATCGGTTTGACCCGAGTTGACCAAAAGTCCACGCCTTAAGAAATTAATTAAAAGCCCATTGGACTTTAATTAAATTGACGTTGGATGTTAATCAGGCTTTGAGACCCGTTGCGATTAAATTTGGAATTTAAGTCGTAAAAGTTCATTAATAAAGTGTGATATTTAATTTGGAATTAAATAAGCGAATTAGAATTAAATGCATATTGAATTGGATTTAATTATGTAGTTTAATTTAATTCGAGAATTCGTACTTTGAGTACTTATTCGCAAAACGAGTTTGACTCGAGCAAAATCAAATCGTTGTTTGAACATTGGATGATCACTAATTATCAGATTAATTAATTTGATTAGATTGATTGATAACATGCTGGTGTGAATACATTGTTGCGATGCATGAATAATGTATATCGGATGGATATTAGATGGGTGGGACAATTTTAGAAATTGTAATAAATTTGATTTATTAATTGGACCTGCGTGTCCAGCCTTATTACCTCTCATTTATTTGTATTCTCTTCTCACCTATTCCCCTCAATGTAAATGAGGTTTCTTTAGAAGTGTAGTGTAACGGGTAGAAGTAAATACTTGTGCTAGCGGGAGAGAGAAAGGGAGAGATTTGATCTAGGATCAATGTGTAAAGTATCCATCTGCATATCATTATTATTTTATTATACGCGCTTTATTATGTGTTTAGAATGCATGTTTAAGGGTGTATGATGATGAGACATTAACAAAGATAATAAATTTGTTGCCAATTTGCACTCGAAAAACCCTCGCAAAATATTAAGCGTCTTTCCTTCCATTGAGTGATTCTCACTCAAGATCCGAGACTGGCATTGGCTTGTTGGCCAAAGTCAAGGCCTTTGTCCGTCGAGGATGTGTTTGGATCACGAAGGCTTTGTTGGCCAAAGTCAAGACCACTTCTTGTCCATCGACATTGATTACGAAGCTTTCCATGGTCAATGGGTCGCGCTTAACTGGGATCACTAAGTTTGTTGTGTCAAAACCAAGGCTTAGTTGATTCAGAGGAAAAAGGTTAGGTAATACATTGGATGTATTGGCATATATAAGATATATGTTTGGGACTTGGATGTCCCCCTACCGGATCTAGGAATTGGATTGGATCCAATCGATCTTAGAGATCTACCTAGTTAATTATCATACAATTTATTGGCCAAAGTCAAGATTGTGTGATATTTAACGGGATCCTAGGCCACTAGGAAACACGGTTTCCCGAGTACTCGATAGAGGGTTAGAGGCTCGTCGAAAAATAGTGGGAGGCAAGAATTGGATTTGCAATATTCGTTTAATTACTTGCCATACACGCTCAAAACAAATATCATTCGTCAAATAAATTAAATGTTAGTTGGACTAATATTTAAATGTTGTTTTATAAATGGTTGGACTATATTCAAACTATTCATTATAGTTGATTTTATTTTAATTGGATTATAGTAATTAATATAATAGATTTTATATATTAAATAGTACCTAAATCGTTGATTAAGTAGTTGGACTATTAAAATCAAGATAAAATTGAAAGATTGACATTTAAAACATAATCCTAGGGAAAATGTATTTAAATGGTTTAATTTTCAAATTGGGAATAATTTCAGGATGGTCCTGGAAAATAATAAGTTATTTTATTTGATAAAATAATATATTAAGCCTAAGCCCGGAGTTAAGCAAACGTAGAGCATAATCTTTGGAAGATCATGCAATGATAACTTTAGTGCTTAATCCATTTAGCTTGTCGCAGTAGACTCCTTAATTTCTGAATCAGAACTAAGGATTAGATCCTTAAAGTATGATAAAGAAATTAAAGGATCTTCATAAATCTATGCTTAGATTTTAGAAGTACTAAATTGCAATAGTAAACTCTTAGAGAGTTAATGACTATTCTCAAGGAGATAAAGTCAAAGTTTGCAATTAGGCAAGTTGCGCAAGGGGCACTTTACTTCGATATTCTGGAAGGCCAAGGCTTGGCCAAAGGCTTCTGGAGTGTGAAAAAGGGCAAAGGCAAAATCATTATTATCTTCTAGGAAGATAAAGGACATATCCCAAAATGTCTGCCTAAAATGGTGCAAACGGGATCGCGGAAGTGTGACTGCCGTTTGGACATAGCAGACTTGAAGGAATTGAAGAACGAGCAAGGCTCTGACTTCAATATATGATTGTCATAAATATGTTCATGACTAGTATTAAAATTGGATTTTAAATACTTAGTGTGAATATAAAATATATATGTATTGATGTTCAGAATCTGTTTTGAACAGGATACTGACTTCAATAGAGATTTATCTGCGAACTGGAAACGAGATGAAAATCGCTGTTTTAACCGTAGATACCTAAGTTTAGGAACTACCTTCGGGTGTGTACCTAAATTGGGAAACTGTTATAATGTAACTAGTTTGACTAGAAACATTATCTCTATATCAGTGTTTAACCCGCTGCGGGTGAACCTTTATATTCTAGAACACTAAAGTGTTTTATTATATAAAGATGATATTGAGATAAACACATTAGATGTGAATAACAGTATTTATATTTTGAATATAAATAATATCTCAAACATATAACATGACAAACAAATAGCTCAAACTGATTTGATCAGAAGAAACTAATTGTGGCATTGTTATCTGGGACACAATTAAACAAGACTCGTATATCCGCACTTTTGAAGAGTGGGTACTCAGACTGATTTGATCCCAATCAAATAAAGTCTACGAATCTAGTTTATTGGGCAAAGTGCCTAAAGCACTATTTACTTGGTAAAAGTGTAAATGCCACCTATCGTATAGTCCTAGTTCATAGTGAAGCAAGTGGGCCCAAATCTAGCTAGCTAGATGTGGATATGAATTTTCGTGACCTTACGGATGTGGCATCGCTCATGGTTATGTGTTTCTTTTGAAGAACACAAATCGGAAACTTTTAAAGTTTCGACACGAAATAGACATACAGATCGGCTATAGTATTATACCGTCACGATAAGACCGTAATGGAAAATACTTAAGCAATAAGTTTCTAATATACTTGAAAGAGTAAAGTATTCTTTCAATTGAGGCTCCTCTCGGAACACGTCAAAGTGACGGTGTGCCCGAACCAGAGTAACCGAATTTTGTTGGACATGATAAGGTTAATCAAGAGTCGCTCTAAGCTACCATTTCCTTCAACGGATAACTTTAAACACAAGTGCAAGAACTTATTTAGAATAAGGTTCCATTAAAATCTGTTAGACAGATTTCATATTAGATATGAACGGGAAAGAAATCGGGTTTCACATTCCTGAGAATTTGGGTATGCTAGGCATATGTTTGGATGATACCAAACTAGAACCCAAATTGGATAAGTGCCAATTGTAGGTTATCCTAGGGATACCAAAGTATAGTACTATACAACTCACGAGAGAACAATAAGATTGTTTCTCACCATGCGGTTTTCCTGAGAGGAATACCGATATGCAATGGTAAGTGGGAGGATAGTAAAACTCGATGAAAATCAGAGTAATACTATTTCAGGCATCGAATCCTAGTGGAACACAAAATATTTCATCAAGGATGAAACTATTACCATTAATATTCGAATACACAAAAACGCGTAGGTGGGAGAGAGTCAGAAAATAACCTGGGGTATAGGTTTCTGATCTCACCTCATAGAGATGTCAATCTTTTAAGGTATACCAACTGACTACGTATGAGGAAGTGATACAAGGTATCGACTCCCTGATTATGACAAAGTGTCATGACATCCGAAATGGATTCCATGTATATCAATTTAGTTTGGATACTAGTTGAAGTACCGTAAAGCATTGTGCCTATTGGTACTATAAGTTTTCAAGGAAGACATACATGGATGGCAACATACCAACGTACTAAGCTAGGCTTGTAGCGGAAATGTATCGTTATCAATATTGTGTTGATTACGATTCAACCTTTTACTTGTTGCCACGGTAAATCCATTTGGATAATGCTTGCTAAAGCTGCGTGTTTCATTTATGAAATATGTCAGCTTAACGGAAAATCGCTTTCCTGAAAAGGAGACCTTTCGGAGGATGTTTTTAACATCCTGACGGTTTTGTCGTACCAAACTAGCAAACAATGTTTGCAGGTTATTCGATCCATGTTTGGATTGAAGCAAGCATTAGGTTCTTGGAATTATCGTTTTGATGTAATCATAATAGTTTATGATTTAATTCAAAACGAAATGATTCTTGTGTATATAAGAAGGTTAGTGGGAGCACACTGACAGTGGCTGTCCTATAAATAATGATAAATGTGTCATTTCTTGGAAATGATATTCCCATATAAACTATCGGTGAAAGCTTGGCTTTCGAAAACTATCCGTGGAATAGTACATTAAAAAATGTACGCGACCTGGTGTCTCATACGCTTTGAGCATATGGATTCACAACAGGCCAATCCAAGTGATAGTCACTGGATTGATGTTAAGAACATCGTTAGTATCTTAGAGAACTAAGGATGTTGTCTTAAACTGTGGAGAATGAGAACTTGAAGTGACTGGGATCACTCTTGCAAGTTTCCAAACCGATAAAAACGACTATAAGTCGAAACGGTACTATACATTTTGAATAACGGAACAGTGAGCTGGAAATCTTCCAAACAAGATACTGTTACCGAATAAACAACAAATACGGGTTATTTCTGCAGCTGAGGCGGCAATAGAAGCCTTCTGGGTCGATAATAATCTAATTAGATTAGATATAATTCTGTTAGCAGCTGAGCTAGGCGTCAGCACAGGCTAAAGAATTAATGGTCTCATCAACGATCCAGATACATACTTCGATATTCATCTGATTCGTTCGGATCATACATCGTGGCGATGTGATGATCGAATAAATCATGCAAATCCGCCGACGAAAGTCTTTTCTCAGTAGTTTGAGCCAACCGTACATAGTTCGGGTGTAAGACACTCGAGTGACTGGCTATAGGCCAAGTGGGAGATTGTTGGACAATAATGACCCATAGCGTCACTATTTGTACAGATCATTGTATTGTTGTACAAATTAACTATGTGACAATGGAGATTGCACTTTTATCATTTGTGATTAGATCACCTAGATGTATAAATGATGAGAGGTCCCTATGATTTGTTCCTGGACGGAGAATGATATGAGACAGTATCAGTCCACAAAGGATAAATCATTAAATATCCCTAGTCAGAGCATTGTCAAGATTGGACATCGATAAATGCGTAAAAGACTAGTATTACACTTGTGCGCGTTGTGAGGGCACAACGACATAGTTCTCATATATTTGGGTATAGGATACTCATGCAAGTGTAATAGGAAGTTGTGTTTCACCGATGGTACGGGAAACAGCTTCGCTCTGGATAGACCCCCTCAGAATTCCATTGGTAGTATGAGTATGTGTCTATGGAAGTCCGAAATCAGGGTAGATGTATTTGGTCTTAACCTGAGACTTGCACCGCTAATACTTGCGACAATCAATATACTTTGGTTGAGGTCATCCAGGGCTGTAACAGGTTATGTGTACGCCAATACTGGGTATATTGAGAATCGTAGTGTGTTGGGTGTGATGTCAAGACGGAAGTGTCACTCCAGTCATATGGAGATGATGGTCACGTAGGATACGAGACTGGTTCTCTTAAATGCTGCAGCTATCGGGATAAAATGACAAGGTCATGTTTATCCGATTATAGAGACTAGTCACCAGACATCCGACATGTGCTTCGTACGGGGCAGACACAATTCCAGCCCCAGGCCTAGCACGTGATCATCCGATACTGGACAGAAATACGCAATACTACGTATACTACGCCTGATATAGATCCTTTATTCATGTAAGGATATTTCCGGAGAATTGGGTAGGCATGACGCTTTGCTAGAGGCCAACCTTGTCTTGTAAATCGGTATAAACGTAGTACGAGGTACTTACGTATTCAGATAGTCCGACGACCGAATTTACTGCCAACATATCCGGGGATCTCATGGGTCGCTTCCCAAAGATTCACTGATGACGTATGACTCGCACTCTAAATTAATCTGAGATTAATTAGAAGAGAGAGAAAATTAATCTGGGATTATTGCGGAGATATTTTATTTGGGATAAAATATCATTTAAAGAGAGATAACGATTAATTTGGAATTAATCGATTAATTAATATATTTGATATATTAAATGAAATTGGATTTCGACGCGGAATTAAAATTAGATTTTAATTCGGGCGAACGAATTAATTTAGAATTAATATGTTAGCGACGTGAATAGTGATTTTGCTAGGCGTAATCATTTAATTACGACGCAACGGAAAATTCGTTAATTTGGAATTAGCAAATCCGAGCCCGGGATTATTTGCGAGCGCATTCGCATTTTGAATTCGAGCGCGACACGCAAGTCAAATCAAGTGTCAAATCGCTAGTCGTATCAAGCGTCAAATCACTTGTCACTTTGAGTAATGTGACTTGACAACTTGTGATTGATGTGATTGAGTGATGTTGGTGGTTGGAGCCATTTATGGCTTGACTTTTGAAATCCAAATTCATGGCAAATGCATTTGAAATTCAAATGTGTGTATAAGATACACAATTTGGAATCAAACCAAACAACTCTCTCTTCCTCTCATCTCTCTCATCCTCACGCCCAAGGGGCCAAATTTTCTGGTTTGCTGGGCTGTGACCGAAAATAAAGGGAAGCAAGAGTGGGATTTTGTGGCAAAATCACAAGTGCTAGCACACTTACGAGACATGCGAAGGTGATAGGGAAGTCCACATATGAGCCGAGAATCATTCGACGAAGCTTGGAGCTCGACGAAGGAGCTCAAATGGCCGAAACCAGTGGGCTGTGAACTGCTCACTGCCGAGCAGTGAAGGAAGGCAGAAAACAGATTTTGTTGCCTCGTACGTCGCTTAACCGATCGATGTAAGTATTCCGCAACTTCTTCGATTGTTATTCACACATGTTTTCATGCTTATTATTGATCTTGAGACCTTATTATTGGATTACTTGGATAGATAAATGATAAAAGTCGATATGATTAGTACCAGATTAATAAGATATGAGACAATATTAATCCACGAAAGGTTTAATCATTAAATATCTCTAGTCGTAGTATTATCGAGACTGGACATCGATAATGCGGAATAGGCTAGTATTACACTTGTGCGCGTTATGGAAGCTTAACGACATAGTTCTCATATATTTAAGTATTGGATACTTATGCAAGTGTGATGGAGGTTCTGTTAGCCGTTGGACCGGGAACAGCTTCGCTCTGGATAGACCCCTCGGAGTCTCATTGGTAGTATGACTATGTGTCTATGGGAATCCAAATCAGGGTAGGTGTATATGGTCTTAACCTGAGACTTGCATCGCTAATACTTACGACAATCAGTATACTTTGGTTTTGGTCGTCCGGAGCTTTAACAGGTTCTGTGTACGCCTCTTCTAGGTTTACTGAGAATCGTAGTGTATTGGATGTGATGTCAAGATGGAAGTATCACTTCAGTCATATAGAGATGATGATCACGCAGGGATACAGAACTAGTATTCTTAAATGCTGCAGCTATCAGGATAGTATGACTAGGTCATGATTATCCGATTACAGAGACTAGTTGCTAGTGATCTGATATATGCTTCGTACGGGGCAGACATAATTCCATCCCCAGGGCTAACATGTGACATCAGATACTGGATCGTATTACGCAATACATTGTATACTACGCCTGATACATATTCTATATATTCCGTGTTGAACATATTTCTGGAGAATTGGGTAGGCACAATGCTTTACTAGAAGCCAACCATGTCTTGTAAATCAGTGAGAACGTGGTATCAAGTACGCACGTGTCGGATAGTCCGACAACCGTATTTACTGCCAACATATCCATGGATCTCTTGGGTTGCTTCCCAAAGATTCATCGATGATATTTGACTCGAACAGAATTAATCTGGGATTAATTATGAGAGTGAAAAATTAATCTGGGATTAATTACGACAAGAATTTATCTGGGATTAAATTCGTCTACAAGAGAGAACGCGATTAATTTGGAATTAATCGGTCAAATAAATTTAATAGTTAAATTGGATTTTTCTATTTAATTTATTTATTTGGGCTAAAATAATATATTGGATATATTAATTGAAATTGGATTTCAATGCGGAATTAAAATTGGATTTTAATTCGTGCGAACGAATTAATTTGGAATTAATTCGTAAGCGACTTTCGTAATAATTTTGTTGGGCATTATTATTTAATTAAGTTAGATTTAATTACATCGCAACGGAAAATTCGTTTAATCGGATTAAACGAAACCGGGCCCAAAGTGTGTTGTGTGAACCAACTTGAATTTTGAATTCAAAGTGGTGGGACCCATTAACTTACATCAACTTGACACTTGACTTACATCAACTAGTCATAAGTGTGATGGAGGTGGTTGGCTTTATTAAATGTAATTCATTTAACACACACCTGACACACTTAAAAAAAACTTTGGAAGTCAAATTTTAAAAAACAAGTTTAGAACTTGAAAAATACTATTCATTCTCTTCTTTTTCCTTCAATGGCCGAAAATGCTTCTCTTCACAAGGGAAGATTTTTCTTTCATTTTTGTTCTTGCTAGCACATAAGGAGTCATCTTACGGTGATAGGGAAACTCACCCAAGTGTTGGAAATACAATACAAAGGCTTGGAGCTTCTACAACATCCATAAAAGTTTTGAACTTCCACCAACCAATGTAAGCTTTTCCGTATATTTCTTTGGTAATTTTCACACATGAATCACGCTTAGAGATCCCGTGGCATGTCTAGGACACTAACAATTGTATCAAAGAGTGATTTAAGCTTGATTTGGATTTTAGGGTTTATATACTTTATTTGTGGTTTTTGTGCTTGGAGTATGATTTTTCCAAATTGGTAGTTTGGTTGTGCTTTGATGATGATGAATTAGATTTATGCATCTTGAGAAAAATTAATTGGATCTAATTTTCCCCAATTCCTTGTAATGGCCGAATATAACCCTAAAGTACTCATGGTGAATTTTTGAAATTTGACATTTAGATATGTTAATTGACATGAAATGAATATTGATTGTTGATTTAATTGGATTGAAATCAAAATTGGATGTTATTTCTATGCCTTTGCCGTGAGTATGTAGCATGTTTTAGAATTGATTTTGCTTCAATTTGTGTTGGACATGAATTGGAAATATTGAGCATGATTAATTGGATAAATTAGTGTTTTGGAAACTTTAGATTAGTTGATTAATTATGTTAATTGCACTTTAATTAAATTAATATGTAATTTGGAATAATATGTTAATTCAATTTGTTGTAATCGGGCTTAATGGGCTTAGTTGGGCCAAGTATGGTTTTTGACAATTGGGTTGGATCCAATTTGGGCCTAAAACCATTTTCATAAAGTCCAAATATGACAATTGAGCCTTTAAATAATTTAATTGGGCCTAATGGGACAAAATTGATTTTATGGCTAAGGGTGATTCCTAATTGGGCCTTGGCATCTTAGATTGGATCCATATTGGCCAACGCCCATGCCTTAAGAATTAATTAAAAGCCCATTGGACTTTAATTAAAATAGTATTGGATACTAATTGGGCATTTGAGACCCATTTAGATTAGATTTAGAATCTAAGTCTAAAAGGCACTATTTTAAGTGTAATTATTTAATTTAGAATTAAATACGAATTAGTATTGGATACAATTTAAAATTGGATTTAAAATTGTAGTTCGATATAATTCAAGAATACGTACCTTGAGTATTTATTCTTAAACGAGTTGGACTCGCGCAAATCAAATCGTTGTATGAACATTGGATGATCATTAATTCAAAGATTAATTAATTGGATTAGATTGATTGAATAACATGCATTGTGTGAATACTTGGATGTATTGTATGAATAATGTATATCAGATGGATATAAGAAGGGTGGGGGCAATTTTGGAAATTGTTGTAATAAATTTAGAATTTATTTAAATTGGACCTGCGTGTCCAGCCTATCATCTCTTTACTCTTTGTATTTCTCTTCTCACCAATTCCCCTCAATACAAATGAGGTTTCTTTAATGTATTATGTAATTGGGTAGAAGTATTGTGCTAGCGGGAGAGAGGAAATGGAGAGATTTGTTCTAGGAACAAATTGTATCATATATCCATTCGCATATCGTTATTAATTTATTTCGCGCCTTATTATGCTTTTAGAATGCATGTTTAAGGGTGTATGATGAGACATAATCAAAGATAATAAATTAGTTGCCAATTTACTCGAAAAACCCTCACTCAAATATTAAGTGTTTTCCTTCCATTGAGTGGTTTTCTCTCAAGATCCAAGATTGGCATTGGTTTGTTGGCCAAAGTCAAGATTAATGTCCATCGCGGATGTGTTTGAACCACGAAAGCTTTGTTACATATTGCATGTCTTGGGCAGTTGTGATTTGTTGGCCAAAGTCAAGGTCACTTTTGTACATCGACGTGGATTACGAAGCTTTCCCACTATCAATGGGTCACGCTTAACTATTAGTTGGACTAATATTCAATTGTTGTTTTAATTGAACAGTTGGACTGTATTCAAACTACTTCATTTGTAGTTGGTTATATAGTTGGACTATAGTAATCAATACATTTGAATTTAACTAATCAAATTGTAGTTAATTATATAGTTAGACTATAGTAATCATTACATTAGATTGTACCCGAAATCGTTGATTGGATAGTTGGACTATACGATATGGAACAAAGCTTACGTGGTTCAAACACATCCGCGATGGACAAAGGTCTTGACTTTGGCCAACAAACCAATGCCAATCTTGGATCTTGAGAGAGAACCACTCAATGGAAGGAAAAACGCTTAATATTGAATGAGGGTTTTTCGCGTAAATTGGCAACCAATTTATTATCTTTGATTAGGTCTCATCATACACCCTTAAGCATGCATTCTAAAAGCATAATAAGGCGCGATAAAATTTAATAATGATATGCGGATGGATATATAACAAATAGTTCCTAGAACAAATCTCTCACTTTCCTCTCTCCCGCTAGCACTATTCTTACTTCTACCCAATTACATAACACTAAAAGAAACCTCATTTACATTGAGGGGAATTAGTGAGAAGAGAAATACAAAGAGAAAATAGATGATAGGCTGGACACGCAGGTCCAATTTAATAAATTCTAAATTTATTACAACAATTTCCAAAATTGCCCCCACCCATCTGATATACATTATTCATACAATACATCCAAGTATTCACACAAAGCATGCTATTCAATCAATCTAATCCAATTAATTAATCTTTGAATTAATGACCATCCAATGTTCAAACAATGATTTGATTTGCGCGAGTCCAACTCGTTTAAGAATAAATACTCAAAGTAACTACAATTTCGAATCCAATTTAAATTGTATCCAATATTAATTCATGTTTAATTCCAAATTAAAAAATTACACTTTCAATAGTGCCTTTAAGGACTTGGATTCCAAATCCAATACAATTGGGTCTCAAAGGCCCAATTAGTATCCAATACTATTCAATTAAAGTCCAATGGGCTTTCAATTGAATCTTTAGGCATGAGCTTTGGCCATTATGGATCAAACCCAAAATGCCAAGGCCCAAGTTAGGAATCACCCTATGCCATAAAATCAATTTAGGCCCATTAGGCCCAATTAAATTATTAAAGGCCCAATGTCATATTTTTGGACTTTATGGAAATGGTTTAGGCCCAAATATGATCCAAGACCAAAATTTGGCCCAACCAAACCCATTAGCCCAAATACAACAAATCAGATTAATATATCTTTCCAAATTACATATTAATACATTTCAAGTGTAATTAACACAATTAATTAATTAATTTAGTATTTCCAAAACACTAATTAATCTAATTAATCGTACTTAACATCTAATTTATGTCCAACACAAATTAATCAAAATCAATCTAACATGCTTGACACTCACGACAATACATGAAATTAACATCCAATTTTGATTTCAATCTAATTAAATCAACAATTAACATTGAATTTCATGTGAATCAACATATCCAATTGTCTAATTCAAAAAATTAACCATGAGCAATCCTAGGGTAATTTTCGGCCATGATGAGAAATTGGGGATTTTTTATCTAATCATTTTTTCTCAATTTCAAAGATGCACAAATCCAATTCAACATCATATAAACACAACCAACTCATTAATTTAGGCAAAATCAAGCTCCAAGCATAAAATCTCAAATTAAAGTTTACAAACCCTAGAATCCAAATCAAGCTTAGAAACCGCTCTGATACCATTGTTAGTGTTCCTAGAACATGCCAAGGATCTCTAAGAAGATTTGTGTGTGAATAAATCAAAGAGAGTTGCGGAAATTACTTACTTTGATTGGTAGAAATTCAAAACTTTTCATGGATGATGGAAGCTCCAAGCCCTCTTTGTTGTTCCAAACTCATGGGTGAGTCTCCCTATCACATTCCTTTGACTCCTTAAAGTGCTAGCTTACTTGAATTTTGCAACAAAATTCCATGGGAGAGACAATGAAGCTCACGACAATGAGCAAAATGGAGAAGAAAGAGTTACTGTGAATAGTGAATTCTGCACACTTCCAAAGTTGACTAAATAATATATAGTGAGGTTGAGTGTTGGATTTGGTTAGTGTGTTGTAAAAGCAATCCAAGTTTTTCACTCAACAAATCAAATCTAAAATTTTAAGCCCAACCACTTACATCATTAGTCAAACAAGTGATGTAAGTGAAGTGGGTCCCACCACTTTTAAATTCGAAATTTAAGTCGGCTAACTCAACACGCAACTTCGCTCGGGCCCTGGTTCGTTTAATTCTGAATAAACGAATTTTCCGTTGAGACGCAATTAAATCCAATTTAATTAAATAATAATGCCTAGCAAAATTATTACGAAAGTCGCTTACGAATAATTCTAAATTAATTCGTTCGCCCGAATTAAAATCCAATTTTAATTCCGCTTTGAAATCCAATTTCATTTAATATATCCAATATATTATTTAATCGATTAATTCCAAATTAATCATTCTCTCTCTTCTATCCAACTTTTATCCCAGATAAATTCTTTCCGCAATTAATCCTAGATTAATTTTCTCTCTCTCGTAATTAATCACAGATTAATTCTGTTCGAGTCAATAATCATCGGTGAATCTTTGGGAGGCGACCCAAGAGATCCCTAGATATGTTGGCAGTAAATGCGGTCATCAGACTATCCGAACACGTGCGTACCCGGTACCACGTTCTTACCAATTTACAAGACATGGTTGGCTTCTAGCAAAGCACCGTGCCTACCCAATTCTCCAGAAATATTCTATTAAGGAATATCTAATCTATATCAAGCGTAATATACATATTATTGCGTATTAAGCTTCCATAACGCGCACAAGTGTAATACTAGTCTATTCTGCATTATCGATGTCCAGTCTCGATAATACTACGACTAGGGATATTTAATGATTAAACCTTACATGGATTAATATTGTCTCATATCTTATTAATCTGGTACTAATCATATGGACTTTTATCATTTATATATCCAGGTAATCCAGTTACAAATGATAAAAGAGCAATTTTTTTTGTCACATAGTTAATTTTGTACAAGAACACCATGTTCTTTACAAAATAGTGATGCTATGGGTCATAATTATCCAACAGTTTGATCATATCAAACATCTTTGAACAATTCAAAGACTCACGATGAATTTTAAAGATATTTTTTTCAAAACTTCAGATGGAATATCTTTGAACCAGTCAAAATATTATACCTGTGTTTCATCAGAAACACGTAACTAAGTCACGACAATTCATCGACTAAGTTACGAAGTAAAGAAAACTACCTTAAGCAATTTACAATTCATTAAAGTGTATACATCCAACGTATTAGTTTAATAAGTTTTTTCGGTTTGGTTAAATGAGATTTAATCATCTTCCTGAATATAATATTCATTAAATGGATAAGGATATATGGTGTGATCTCGTATCAGACCATCCTTTACCATATGGAATAAGCATCTAATACTTAAATGATAAAATCTCATAAAATAATGTTCAAAGTTATTTACTTAACCGAATATTTTTCTTAATGTTTATCTATTCATCAATGACACTACTAGTCGTTTTAAAATATGTAACAACTGTTTACAGAGAACAAGTAATTATCCGATAGTCACAAGTTCTGATATCAAATATCGAAACAATCATTCAACAATATTTTAAATAACTAGACGAGAGATCTGATATCCAATACCTATAGTTGTTGTATTGCGAAAATCGATATTTTCTATACACAACTATACACATCTTCTTTCTTTAACTTTATTATTTACTTTCAACTATTTACAACATTTACAAATAATTGAAAAGCAAATAGTGTCTGACACATGATCTCTGAATGACACTAAAGCCAAGAAATGCATTATCAGATAAACAAACACCTAATGGGGTTTTCTTAATGCCAGTGAAGAATCTCGAGACATGAACCAATTCATGTCAATCTTTACTATATAAGAAACTATTCTGTCTAGAATGATTATATCATAGTCTATTCTAATCTAGAACCTATTCTAGAAATCTGCAACCATAATTGAATTGAGAAAACATATATAAAACATGCATGCAGTTGATTAAAATTTAATTCTATCTATATAATAGAATAAGGAATAAAACATAAGCAACAATTTTCATAATATTACACACTGCATTAGTTATGGATTTTTAACCTAGCAGTACCTCCCACTACTTTACGTAATACCGTAATCCCTAACGAAAAATGAGAATTCAATAATTAAATCAAATTTCATAATGGGAAGTGGACCCCACAAAAATATACTTCGACTCACAGCTTTAGCACGTTCTCGCCTAAGTATATTCACTGGTAGACAACTCATTGTCAATCACACTCGTTGTGACTCCTGATTTTGTCCTGATCGTTTCTTGTTGTGACAGTTTTGGCATGTTCACATGAGGCGTATCAAGGCTTCACTTATCAATGAAAAACTCAAGCTAACGATGTAGTCCTGACAGCTTTGACACGTTCATGATTTCCACTTTTACTTGAATTTGTCTCTTATCATATAAGTTTTACCGGCGTAAATGAACTACCTTCAACCATAACTGCACAACTTTTGCACGATACAACTATAGCATCATGAAAACATTTACATCCGTATTGACAAGGCGGACGAAGAAACAAGTATTCATAATAATAGTCACTTTATAAAACCTTATTTAACGGGGATTTTCCTAAAAGAAGTAATTCACTTTATTTAATCAAATTAAAAAAATACATGCATGTAAAAAGTAAAGATTAGATTAAATATCAAATTTAAAGGGCTAATCAGATCATAGGTACAAAATCAGACTCGCTCTGATAATATTTTTATTGGTGTTTTATCAAGGCGGCGCAGCGGAAGAAGCGCAGTTCGGGCGAAATTGTTGTTTAAAAATTTTAAACTTATGAATAAATTATTCAATATCCAATATTAATAATTCATTCATATTTCACCTAAACATATTTATTCGATATCATATAACGACATAAATAATATGGAAACACCGCGAAACTTTTACGAAAATATTTTTCCGCAAAATAGCATAAAATACGTTTCTGACCGAAGTGACTGACCAATATACATGGGGACTGCCCAAGTCAGCCCAAAAACATTTGGACAGTTTGTGGACTGCCCGAACAGTGACCAGTTCACTGTTTGGGCAGTCGTTACCCGGTATCGCCATTTTTCACCGTTTTCTCGTATTTTCACTCCAAAACAATTTCCGATAATTATTTTTCTTGAAACAATTAAAATAGACTTATTTATTTTAATTACCCAATACTTAAAAACTGAAATTTTAAACAAGAAATCATATTTCTTGAAAATTATCGTTTGACCCTTAAACTTTGCATTTTGTTCATTTTAGTCCTCAAATTGTCAAATACAATTTTGGATGATTCCAAATCAGTTCCAAAATGATTTTCAACATGTCCAAAACATCAAAATAAAAATTGCAACAAAATCCCCACTAAAAGACAAAATTGCCGAGAAGCCCCAAAGGTTTCCAAATTTTACAATTTAGTCCAATCTTGTTCAAAACAAGTCAAGATCAAATCCAATCAATCTCAAATTTAATATGAATCATATACACACCATAATATATCACATATATAAAAAAAAACCCCAAAATTGGAATAGGTTAAGAACCCCAATTTCACAAATTACTCCAATTGATCAATTTACACTAAATTGAATAAATTCAATACTTTAATCAATTCTTTAACACACCAAACAAGTCTCACCACTTGAAATAACTCAAGAACAATTCTAGGTCATAAATGAGTGGCCTTACAACTCTAGAATGACAACTTGATTACTAATTAATCAAAAGAATGCTTAATAACCAATTATAAGCATACTTTGTTAATAAACATGCAAACATCTTTCCAACAAGTCTCAAACCAATTTAATTACATACTTAAAGAGTATAGAAAATTCTAAGCAGCACATGTTGAAGTTTAGAAACATGGAAACATTTTTCTAGTTGAAGAAAGTTGGAAAATACTTACAAAATCAATTTTTCCTTAAACTTTTTCCTTTGTTCTTCAAGCTTTTTCTCTCAAACTTAACTTGTAATTTATTTGGTAACTTTTGTTAATCAATGGAAATGAAACAAAAAAAAAATCTTATATACTTTTCTCAAGTAGTCGTGAATGAGAGAGAAAACAAATACAATATTTAATTTTAATTTCATTTGAATTTCATTTACTAAGTTACTTGTTCCATTTTGTAACTATTACCAAAAAGAAAATCAACAAGTGTAACCAACCAAAACATGCCATTTCCTAACCTTAATCATGGCAAAATATATTTATAAAATAATTACTTTAATCATTTAACATTTAAATAATTAAATAATTAAATAAAAATATCTTAAATATATGTATTATATATACATTAAATAATCAAAATATATATATTAATGATATATGTCAAATATCATAATTTGATAATTAATTAATGTGTATTTAATAATATCAAATATTAAATACAAACACACATTAATTAGGAAATGACGATTAGGTCCCTTTACATGTATTTTTCGTTTAACGGTTAAACGATTTATAAATAATCTCCATTATTCATAAAGTTGCCCTAGTGCTCTACAAGTATATTTCATTAGTGAGACTCTTTAGATTCAAGCATATTCGTCACGAAATCCAATTTCGTGTCCATAATTCACCCACCCGTAAATTATGACGACCACATATAAACTCGCTGAATCATACAGGTCGAGGTCATTGCATATGTATAATCCCCCCGTTATAAGTATCCAGATTATCCTAGAGATATAAATATAAACGTCAAATCTCTATAGGTATAATCCTGTCGACGTATCTATTAGCAATCTTCTAAATAACATTCGGAACTTACTTTCGAAGTATACCACGACCATGGATTTAACAGATTGTTAATCATATAATGAATATATATGCCTTGTACACATGACTGACGGATCCTATCTTGATACACATTGGATATCATGAGCATGAGTCCACACCAACGAAGAGGCAGAGGTATGATATTAATAGATCAGTGACGTGACTTCCATCTAAGTGTGGAGGATAACTCATATATCCACAGTGGTATCTGAAGTCAAAGAATCACTATGCTACTCAACCCGAGAAGATTCCTATTGACGTTGGTGCACCATCTATTAGGTAATATTCGGTGAGTCGTTCAGTGTTTATCAAATAAATACCTACACGTCTATACGAGTCTCCCGAGACTCATGGTTCATTGGGATAAACCATCAGACCAAGTCCGATATACGACATATACTGGTCTCAGCGGATTTTACCAACCGACCCGTGTTAGTAAATCTTGACTATGAACTTAATTTGATAATATATATCTAGTAGTGACACTTCCCAACGTCAATTACAAGCTACATTGTAATTGCGCACTACATTATATATTATCGGGTCTTTGTCTAATATATATCACTAAACATGATTTAGTTTCAATCTAATGATTTAGATCGAATATATATAATAAAAGACAAGAGGTGAAATCATAAATAAGTAATATTATGGAAAAAAATGTATTATTCATATTCATGAATCAGACATAAATATGATCCGGATTGGCTCTCCGAGCACCAAACCTAACATTTAGGTGTTTTTTTAATCTGTATAAGGATTTTACAAGTTTTCACACCTTCTGTTCTTGTCCAGGAATATTGAAACCTTCTGGTTGTTCCATGTAAATCTCTTCATCTAGTTCACCATTTAAGAATGATGTCTTCACATCCATTTGATGTATTTCAAGACCAAATATAGATGCTATGGATATGAGCATTCTTATTGATGTGATACGAGTCACTGGTGAATAGGTATCAAAGTAATCAAGGCATTCTTCTTGTCTATAACCTTTTATGACAAGTCTTGCCTTGTACTTATTGATTGATCCATCCGGTTTCATCTTCCATTTGAATATCCATTTGTAGCCCAGTGGCTTACAACTGGGAGGAATATCAATCAACTCCCAAGTATGGTTTTGTAGGATGGAATCAATCTCATTATTGATAGCCTCTTTCCACAAAGGTGTCTATGACAAAGACATTGCTTCTTTATAGCTTTGAGGCTCATTTTCTAATATGTATGTCAGAAAATCAGGTCCAAATGACTTAGACGTTCTAGCTCTTTTGTCATGTCTAGGTTCAATTTCCTCAATATTTTCATATTGATCCGATTCTTAGTCAACTTGATCACTGCCTTTAACAGTATCAATAGTTCTTTTGAGAGATTATGTTTTTTGTCTTTCATTACAAGGAAATGTCTCTTCAAAGAATGTCGCATTCCTTGACTCAATTATCATATTCGGATTGATGTCAGGAATTTCAGACTTATGTACCAAGAATCGATACGCACTACTGTTGTGAGCATATCCAATTAATATATAATAAATATTTTTGGGTCATACTCTAACCTTCTTAGGTTTAGGAACCATTACTTTGGCAAGACACTCCCACATTTTCATATATTTGTAGGAAGGTACATAAAATTTCCACAATTTATATGGTGTTTTGTCCAATCTTCTGTGAGGTAGCTTGTTCAGAACGTAGTTGGTGAAAAACAAGGCTACCCCCCACAAGTTATTAGGTAAGCCAGAGCTTATCAACATAGCATTCATCATTTCCTTCAACGTTTGGTTTTTGCGTTCAACAATCCCATTTTGTTGAGGCGAATAAGGAGCAGTAGTTTCGTGAATAATTCCATGATTGGAACAATATTCACCTCTTCTATCACTCTTGATTCTATTGATTTTATTGCCAAGTTGATTTTCAACTTCATTCTTATAGTGAATAAAGCTCTCAATAGCTTCATCCTTGCGCCTCAACAAATATACATAATAGAATCTTGTGCTATCATCGATAAAAGTGACAAAGTACTTTTTACCACCTCTCGTTTGCAAAACATTCATATCACACACATCAAAGTGTACGAGTGTAGACACTGCATTTTTACATGAGCCCGATGATGAGCCTCGTATGGAGGCACTACCGGAAAAGTTATGGAAGTTACGAAAAATAAATGACGGAAGAAAGGAAAACCTCCAAAATTAGCACCTCATTGGATTCAGACTCATTAGCCATCCTCGGATTCGCTCAGCTGCTGCTTCAAACCTTAGCCTCAGACAAGCCCCAAACACCTGCAACTGGCCCATTGTTGGATAATATGACCCATAGCGTCACTATTTGCACATATCATTGTGTTGTTGTAGCAAATTAACTATGTAACAAGGAAATTGTACTCTCGTCATTTTGTGATTAGATCACCTTAGATATATAAATGAAGAGAGGTCCCTATGATTAGTGCATGGATTGAGATGATATGAGACAGTATCAGTCCACGAAGGATTAATCATTAATATCCCTAGCCGTAGTATTATCGAGACTGGACATCGATAATGCGGAATAGGCTAGTATTGCACTTGTGCGCGTTGTGAGGGCACAACGGCATAGTTCTCATATATATAAGTATTGGATATTTGTGCAAGTGCGATAGGAGGTCGTGTTTCACCGATGGTACGGGAAACAGCTTCGCTCTGGATAGACCCTTCGGAATCCCATTGGTATTATGACTAGGTGTCTATGGGAGGCCGAAATCAAGGTAGGTGTGTATAGTCTTAACCTGAGACTTACATCGCTAATACTTACGACAATCAGTAAACTTTGGTTTTGGTGGTTGGGGGATCTTAACTGGTTCTGTGTTCACCTCTTCTGGGTTTATCAGAGAGTCGTAGTGTATTGGATGTGATGTCGAGACGGAAGTATCACTCCAGTCATAATGGAGATGATGTCACGCAGGATACGGTATTAGTGCTCTTAAGTGATGCGCATCCAATCGTGATATTATAACCAGGTCATGAATATCCGATTATAGAGACTAGTTACCAGACATCTGATATGTGTTTCAGACGGGGCAGACACTTATCCAGCCCCAGCCCTAGCACGTGACAATCCGATACTGGGCCGATATGCATAATACATTAGTATACTACGCTTGATACAGATCTTAATATTCTTAAATGGATATGTCCGGAGAATTGGGTAGACTTGGTGCTTTGCTAGGAGTCGACCTTGTCTCGTAAATTGGTAGAACGTAGTACTTGGTACGTACGTGATTCGGATACTCCGACGACCGTATTTACTGCCTGATTATCTGGGGATCTCATGGGTCGCTTCCCGATAATCCACCGATGACGCACAACTCGCACTCTTGAATAATCTGGGATTATATAGAAGAGAGAGAAAATTAATCTAGGATTAATTACGGAGATATTTTATCTAGGATAAAATGTCGTCTAGAGAGAGATAACGATTAATTTGGAATTAATCGGTAAATTAAAATATTCGATATATTAAACGAAATTAGATTTCGACGCGGAATTAAAATTAGATTTTAATTCGGGCAAACGAGTTAATTTAGAATTAATTCGTTAGCGACGTAAATAATAATTTCGCTAGCCGCAATTATTCGTTTTAATTAACGTCGCGACGTAAGCTCGGTATTTCGGAAATATCGAACCCGAACGCGTGAGTGCACGTGGGCCCACTTTCATTTCGAAACGTGTGGGGCCCACATGACACATGTCATTCTAATGCATTGCATGTAGATAGTGTACAATGCACTCAATGTTATTGCATGGAAATTGAGTGTTTGACACTCTAAGCCATTGCATGTTTTGTGTCATAATTTATTATTAATTTAATAAATATTATGGCATAAATATAAATTGATTTTTGGTAAATCATTTTAATTAACACAAAACTTCTTCTCTCTCATTTTCTCTCTCTCTCACGCCCAAAGCTTGAAATGTGGACGGGTTGGTTGGAACCAGAAATGGCGTGAGCAATAGGGAGCAGCTAGAGTGGTTTTCATGGTGAAAATTCAAGTGCTAGCACACTTACAAGTCTGCGAAGGTGGTAGGGGGAGGGTTCACCCATGAGGCGGGACTCATCCGACGGAGTTTGGAGCTTCGTTTTGAGACCCAAAATTCTGTTTTGCAGGGACAGTGGACTGTTGCAGTTTGGCGTGAAGGGCAGTACGTTTTTGGCCTTGATTCGTCTTCAAATCGACATAACCGATCAATGTGAGTATTCCGCTACCTCCGTTGATGATGTGTCACACATAATTTCATGTCTTGTTTGATCTTGGGACCTTAGTATAACAAACAATGGCATCAAGAGCTAATGTTGCAACATGAAAATGTAGGGCTTAAAATTTGGGTAAATGTTTGTTGAGCATGATTTGAATAAATTGATTGTTTAAGTATGCTTATAACATGTTTTAATTGCATTTTGGTTGGACTCCAATTTGTTGAAAAATGATTTGGAATTATTTTCCCCAAATATTTCATGTTGGCCGAATGTGTGGATGTATTTTGGATTCTTGGAATTTTGTGATTTTGATTCGTTTGATGAGTTAGAATCATTTAGGTTGATGTTAATTTGAATCGAATTGGATTGGATTTCGAATTGGACAAAAACCCCAAATTCCTCACCTTGGCCGAATGTGATATGCCCTTTAATGTCTTGGTAATTTTGATTTTGAACATTGGATGTATTGGAATCAAATTGGATGGTGATTTGATGTCGATTGTAGGTTCGATTGGATCGAAACCGAATCGGGCACAAAATCCCTCCTTGGCCGAGAGCATGAAAGCATGTAAATGGGTTTGATTTTTCATTTTGTGTGTTGGACATATGATAATGAATTAAGCATGATTAATTGGACTAATTTGGTGCTTCGGAAATATCAATTTAGGTTATTAATCATCGTAATGCACTTTAGGTAATTAAATTGCGTAATTGGATTAGTGTAATTTAATTATTTAGGCTTAAATTGGATTTGGGCTTGAATTGTTGTAATTGGGCCTATTGGGCTTGATTTATCAAGTTTGGTTTAGGCCAAATGGATTGGATCCTCCATTGGCCCAAAACCTTAACCATAATGCCCAATTGCGACTAATGAACCTTTAATGTTTAATTGGGCCTAATGGGCCGAAATTGATTTCTAAGGCATTTTGGGTGATTCCACTATTGGGCTTTGGTTGCCGAAGCCCATGCCTAAAGAAATTAATTGAAGCCCATTAGACTTAAATTAAATTGACGTTGGACGTTAATCGGACTTTGAGTCCCGACGCGATTGATTTGGAATTTAAATCGTAAAAGGTTTATGATTATAAATTGCAATATTTAATTTGGAATTGAATAGTGAATTAGTATTAAATACATGTTAAATTAGATTTAATGATGTAGTTTAATTTAATTCATGAATTCGTACTTTGAGTACTTATTCGCAAAAACGAGTTTGACTCGATCAAAATCAAATCGTTGTTTGAACATTGGATGATCACTTAATTATCAGATTAATTAATTTGATTAGATTGATTGATAGCATGCTTATGTGTGTGAATACGTGGTTGTGTTGAATGAATAATGCATATCGGATGGATACTAGTCGGGTGGGCAATTTTAGAAATGTTGTTGTAATAAATTCGATTTATTAAATTGGGACCTGCGTGTCTAGCCTTATCACCTTCTTTCTCTTGTATTCTCTTCTCACCTATTCCCTCTATATATATGAGGTTTCTTTAGAAGTGTAGTGTGTAGTGTAACGGGTAGAAGTAGTACAAGTGCTAGCTTGAGTGAGAAAGGGAGAGATTTGATCTAGGATCAATGTGTAAGTATCCATCCGCATATCATTATTATTTTATTCATACTCGCTTTATTATGTATTTAGAATGCATGTTTAAGGGTGTATGATGATGAGACCTAACAAAGATAAAGATAATTAAATTGGTAGCCAATTGCACGCGAAAATCCCTCAATCTATATTAAGCAAATATCCTTCCATTGAATGATTCTTGTTCAAGATCCGAAGTTGGCATTGGTTTGTTTTTGACCAAAGTCAAGACCTTTGTCAATCAAGGATGTACTTGAATCATGAGAGTTTTGTTGCATATCGGTGTCTTGTCCAAGTCGTGATTTTTATTGGCCAAAGTCAAGGTCACTTTTGTCCAATGACATTGATTACGAAACTTTCCTCGTCAATGGGTCCCGCTTAACTGGAATCATTAGGTTTGTTTTTGGCCAAAGCCAAGGCCTAGATGATTCGGAGGATAGGGTTAGGAAAATGTATAGATACATTGGCATAAGTAAAATGTTTCGGACTTGGATGTCCACCTAACCGGATCTAGGAATTGGATGAGATCCAATTGATCTGAGAGATCTACCTAGTTGAATAGCATACAGCTTTTTATGGCCAAAGTCAGGGTTGTGTGTTATTTAATAGGATCCTAGCCCACTAGGAAACACGGTTTCCCGAGTACTCCACAGAGGGTTAGAGGCTCGACGAAAAATAGTGGGAGGCAAGTATTGAATTTGCAACATTCGTTCGAATACTCGCTAAACACGCTCATTTTATTTTACTCGTCATATTATTAAAAGTATTAGTTGGACTAATATTTTATGTTGTTTAAAAATATATATAGTTAGTATATACAAACTTATTCAAATTATAGTTGATTTTATAATTGGATTATAGTAATCAATATAATTGAATAAAAATTATAGTTGATTTTATAATTGGATTATAGTAATCAATATAATTGAAATAAAATATAGTTGATTTTATAATTGGATTATAGTAATCAATATAATTGAATTAAAGTAATAGTTGATTTTATAATGGATTATAGTAATCAATATTAAAATTATAGTTAATTAAATAATTGGGTATTGTAATCATTATAATAAACAGTACCTTATTAAAATTGATTAAATAGTTGGACTATTAAAATCAAGAAAGAAAGAATGAAAGTTGAATATTTAAAATATATAATCCTTGGATTAAATGTTTTAAATGATTTAATTTTCAATTGGGAATTAATAATAGGTTAATTTATTTGATAAAATAACTTATTATGACTAAGCCCGTAATTAAGCAAATAGTAGAGCATAAAGTCTTGGAAGATTTATGTGATGATGACTTTAGTGCTTAATTAATATACTTACAATAAATCTATCTTTAGATTTAAAAGTATTAAAATTGCAATTAATAATTCTTGGAGAATTAATTGACTATTCTAGTGGAGAAAAGTCAAAGTTTGCAATTGGGCATGTAGCACAAGGTGCACATCGTTTCGATATTCCGAAACCCAAGGCTTGGGCAAAGGTTTGTGAAATATTGAAAAGGATAATTGACATATCCCAAGTGACTACCATTTGGATATGGAAGACACGAAGGAATTGAAGATAGGGCGAGGCTCTAACTTTAAAAATATTTGTCAAAGTTATGTTCACTACGAGTATTAAAATTGAATTTTAAATACTTAGTGTGGTACATAAAATATATGTATTGACGTTCAGAATCCGCTGTGAGCTGGATACTGGCTTCAAGCCGAGATTTCTCTGCGAATCGGAAACGGGACGAAAGTCGCGCTGTTTCGACCGTAGATACCTAAGTTTAGGAACTGCCCTTTGGGTATATACTTAAATTAGGAAATGTTATAATGTAACTAGTTTATCTAGAGACATTATCTCTATATCAGTGTTTAATCCATTGCGGATAAAACCTTATATTCTAGAACACTAAAGTGTTTCAATATATAAAGATGATACTGAGATAAATACATTGGATGTAAATAACAGAATTTAATTTTGAATATAAAGAAAAATCTCAAACATATAAAATGACAAATATAAATAGCTCAAATTGATTTGATCAATGGAGACTTATTTGTGGCATTGTTGTCTGGGACACAATTAAACAAGACTCGTATATCCACACTTTTAAAGAGTGGGTACTAGGACTGATTTGACTATTCAAATAAGGTCTACGAATCTAGTTTATTAGGTTAAATACCTAAAATACTATTTACTTGGTAATAGTAAAAGGGCCACCGATCTGTTAGCCCTATCATGGTGAAGTAAGTGGGCCCATATCTAGCTAGGCTAGATGTTAACATGAATATTTCGTGACCTTAACGGATGTGACATCACGTAGTGGTTATGTGTTTCTTTTGAAGAACACAGATCGGAAACTTTTGAAGTTTCGACACGAAGTAGAAAACAGATCGGCTATAGTATTATTCCGCCACGGTAAAACCGTGATGGAAAATACTTAAGCAGTAAGTTTCATACCTAAATGAAAGAGTACGATATTTTTCATATGAGGACTCCTCCCGGACACGTCAGTTAGACGGTGTGTCCGAACCAAAAACCGAATTTTTGTTGGACATGATAAGGTTTATCACGAGTCGCTCTGAGCTACTATTTCCTTCAACATGATATGTATTAACAGTGCAAAACTTATTTAGAATAAGGTTCCATATAAATCTGTTTGACAGATATCATATAGGATATGAACAGGGAAGAAACGAGGTTTCTCATTCCTGAAAATTTGGGTATGCCAGGCATAACGTTTGGTTGATACCAAACTAAGGACCCAAATTGGATAAGTGCCAATATAGGTTATCTTAAGGGAAACCTTAAGTATAGTACTTGTAAATCTCACATGAGAACAATGTGATTGTTGCTCACCATGCGGTTTTTCCTGAGAGGAATACCGATATGCAGTGGTCAGTGGGAGGATAGTGATACTCGATGAAAATAAGAGGAGTAATACTGTTCAAGGCACGAAGTCCTTAATGGAACAAAAATAGTTCATCTATGATGAAACTATACCATTAATCTTCAAATACACAAGAACTTCGTAATCGGATAGAGTCAGAAAACAACCTATGGTGTGTGTTTCTGATCTCACCCCATAAAGATGTCAATCTTATGGAGGTGGACCATCCGACTACGTTATGAGGTAGTGATACGAGGTATCGACTCCCTGTTATGGCAAAAAGTGCCATGAGTCCGAAATGGATTCCATGTAAAACAACTATGTTTGGATACTAGTTGTTGTACCACAAGGCGTTGTGCCTATGGTACATTAAACGTCTTCAAGGAAGACATACATGGATGGCAACATACCAACGTGCAAAGCTATGCTTTCGACGGAAAGGTATCGTTATCAACATTATGTTAATAACGCTTCAACCGTTTTACCTGTTGCCATGGTAAATCCATTTTGAAGATGCTTGAAAATAACTGTATATTTCATTTATGAAATATGTCAGTTACAAATCAAAATCGCTTTCCTGAAAAGGAAACCTTTTGGAGGATGTTTACAACATCCTGACGATTTTGTATAACCGACAAACAAGGTTTGCGGGTTATTCGATCCATGTTTGGATCAATGCAAGCATGAGGTTCTTGGAACTGTCGTTTTGAAATAATCATAAAGATCTACTGGGATAGATTTGGAGTTGTTAACACTCTCTGGGAAATTGTACATTTAAA
The DNA here is from genome assembly GCA_019454045.1 of Zanthoxylum bungeanum. Lineage (NCBI taxonomy): Eukaryota > Viridiplantae > Streptophyta > Magnoliopsida > Sapindales > Rutaceae > Zanthoxylum > Zanthoxylum bungeanum. The sequence goes on from SKCR01040819.1 coordinate 42,508, forward strand.
ATGTACTTGATATTGGTGTCTCATACGCTTCAAGCATATGGAGTCACAATCGGGTCAATCCAAGTGATAGTCACTGGATTGAAGTTAAGAACATCTGTTAGTATCTCTGAGAACTAAAGATGCTATCTTTTACTATGGAGAAGGAGAACTTGAAGTGACTCGGATCACTGCAGCAAGTTTCCAAACAATTAAATACTACGGTACTATAAAGTTTGAATAACGGGACAGTGAGCTGGAAATCTTCCAAGCAAGATAACTGTTGCCGAATAAACAACAAATGCGGATTATTGCTGCAGCTGAGGCAGCAATAGAAGCCATTTGGATCGATAATAAATCTAATTAGATTAGATATAGTTCTGTTAGCGACTGAGCTAGGCGTCAGCACAGGCTAAGGAATTAAAGGTCTCATCGACAATCCAGATATATACTTTTATATCATCTGATTCGTTTGGATCATACATCATGGCGATGTGATGATCGTATAAATCGCGTCAAACAACAAATCCGCTGACGAAAACCTTTCCTCAGCAATTTGAGCGAACCTTACATAGTTCGGGTGTAGGACACTCGAGTGACTGGCTATGTGCCAAATGGGAGATTGTTGGATAATATGACCCATAGCGTCACTATTTGCACAGATCATTGTGTTGTTGTAGCAAATTAACTATGTAACAAGGAAATTGTACTCTCGTCATTTTTTGATTAGATCACCTTAGATATATAAATGAAGAGAGGTCCCTATGATTAGTTCCTGGATTGAGATGATATGAGACAGTATCAGTCCACGAAGGATTAATCATTAAATATCCCTAGCCGTAGTATTATCGAGACTGGACATCGATAATGCGGAATAGGCTAGTATTGCACTTGTGCGCGTTGTGAGGGCACAACGGCATAGTTCTCATATATATAAGTATTGGATACTTGTGCAAGTGCGATAGGGGTCGTGTTTCACCGATGGTACGGGAAACAGCTTCGCTCTGGATAGACCCTTCGGAATCCCATTGGTATTATGACTAGGTGTCTATGGGAGGCCGAAATCAAGGTAGGTGTGTATAGTCTTAACCTGAGACTTACATCGCTAATACTTACGACAATCGGTAAACTTTGGTTTTGGTGGTTGGGGGATCTTAACTGGTTCTGTGTTCACCTCTTCTGGGTTTATCAGAGAGTCGTAGTGTATTGGATGTGATGTCGAGACGGAAGTATCAATCCAGTCATAATGGAGATGATGTCACGCAGGATACGGTATTAGTGCTCTTAAGTGATGCGCATCCAATCGTGATATTATGACCAGGTCATGAATATCCGATTATAGAGACTAGTTACCAGACATCCGATATGTGTTTCGGACGGGGCAGACACTTATCCAGCCCCAGCCCTAGCACGTGACAATCCGATACTGGGCCGATATGCACAATACATTAGTATACTACGCTTGATACAGATCTTAATATTCTTAAATGGATATGTCCGGAGAATTGGGTAGACTTGGTGCTTTGCTAGGAGTCGACCTTGTCTCGTAAATCGGTAGAACGTAGTACTTGGTATGTACGTGATTCGGATACTCCGACGACCGTATTTACTGCCTGATTATCCGGGGATCTCATGGGTCGCTTCCCGATAATCCACCGATGACGCACAACTCGCACTCTTGAATAATCTGGGATTATATAGAAGAGAGAGAAAATTAATCTAGGATTAATTACGGAGATATTTTATCTAGGATAAAATGTCGTCTAGAGAGAGATAACGATTAATTTGGAATTAATCGGTAAATTAATATATTCGATATATTAAACGAAATTAGATTTCGACGCGGAATTAAAATTAGATTTTAATTCGGGCAAACGAGTTAATTTAGAATTAATTCGTTAGCGACGTAAATAATAATTTCGCTAGCCGCAATTATTCGATTTAATTAACGTCGCGACGTAAGCTCGGTATTTCGGAAATATCGAACCCGAACGCGTGAGTGCACGTGGGCCCACTTTCATTTCGAAACGTGTGGGGCCCACATGACACATGTCATTCTAATGCATTGCATGTAGATAGTGTACAATGCACTCAATGTTATTGCATGGAAATTGAGTGTTTGACACTCTAAGCCATTGCATGTTTTGTGTCATAATTTTATTATTAATTTAATAAATATTATGGCATAAATATAAATTGATTTTTGGTAAATCATTTTAACTTAACACAAAACTTCTTCTCTCTCATTTTTCTCTCTTCTCTCACGCCCAAAGCTTGAAATGTGGACTGGTTTGGAACCAGAAATGGCGTGAGCAATAGGGAAGCTAGAGTGGGTTTTCATGGTGAAAATTCAAGTGCTAGCACACTTACAAGTCTTGCGAAGGTGGTAGGGAGGTTCACCCATGAGGCGGGACTCATCCGACGGAGTTTGGAGCTTCGTTTTGAGACCCAAAATTCTGTTTTGCAGGGACAGTGGACTGTTGCAGTTTGGCGTGAAGGGCAGTACGTTTTTGGCCTTGATTCGTCTTCAAATCGACATAACCGATCAATGTGAGTATTCCGCTACCTCCGTTGATGTGTTCACACATAATTTCATGTCTTGTTTGATCTTGGGACCTTAGTATAAACCAACACCCATTACCATGCAACCCATACAATCGGCCTATGTAGCCCAAGAAGACACCATGCACGCCCAAAAAAAAATCCCATGCAATTCACATGTGCAAATTCTTTATCAACACTTTCCAATTTAACAAGATGTGAAATCTCATCCTTTCCAATTAACAAGATTTGAAATCACCTCACTACCAAATTTATCAGATTCTTTCCCAAAATAAATTTCCCAAAATAAACATGATTTGTGATGAGTGGTATTTATATCACTTATTCCCACTCATTTGACCTAATATTTTGTATAGTTTCTTGAGTTTTGCGAACGTTTTGATATGTTTTGTGTTATTTTGTAGATAAATAAAGTTTGGAAAGCATTGGAGGCAATTTGGGGCAAAAACGGACAAAAATGCGTCAACATGGATATTTTGGTCTTAAGCGCGTCGCGACGCCAAGACTTCCGCGTCGCGACGTCTAAAATGCGCCGAACTGTGCTAACGTGCGCCGGGTCCACAAATCAGAATCTGAGAAAAGTTTGACTTTGCTAAAATGCGCCGTGCCACGTGTCACCATCACATCCGATCTGCTAACATGCGCCGTGACACATGTCAGCATCCTACGGTGCCGACAGTCATCATCGCCACGTGTGCCACGTGTCAGCCTACATGTCTCCATGTCATCAGCCACGTCAGCAAGTCAACAAGTCAAAATTGCCACATGTCGTGCCACATCATCATCAGCCAATCAGGAAGTGACACGTGTCGCAATTCTATGGTGCCGACAGGCTCTTTCCCACGTGTCGCCACATCGTCGCCACGTCACCGCCACGTCATCGCCACGTCAGCATCAATAATTGAGTATCTAATCCTTATCTGACACGTGGCGGATAAGAATCTCAGCGACCAATCAGAAGCCGCCACGTGTCACAATAATTGAAGCCCAACCACTCTGCCACGTGTCACCTTATCAGCTTATCCAGAATCTTCAAACCAGCGAACCAGAGCGTGCCACGTCGACAAATCTGGCGTAGCGACGCTGAGGACCTGGCGTCGCGACGCTGGATCCTACCGAGGCCTATAAATTGAGCTCGAGATTTCAGAATTCAGTGCACCTTCCTCTCTCTTAAATTCTTCTAAAGAGAGAGTTCTCTCTCTAGATTCTTTAGTTTTTAGTTTTTTTTTTATTTTTAGTTTTTAGTTTTGTAAATAATTTTAATTACGTTTTGTAATAATAGTAATTTAATTTTTACTTTTTACAGTTTTACTATTTACCATGAGGAGGTAACTGCCCCAGCTAGGGTGAAAGGTAATTCTTTTACTGTTACTATTTAGATTAATCTCCCTTAAAAATAAATATTCACTATTTAAAATATTGACTTAAAAAGGATACCGCCAGATTGGTCGGTTGGTAATTCATTTTAATCTGATTTAAACCTGACTAATAAAGGATACCGCCAGATTGGTCGGTTGGTAATTTAATTTTGGTTCCGCCTTTATGGCTGGTTGGACTTAATTTGACTTAATCAGGTTACCGCCTATATGGCTGGTTGGAGAAAAAATCACAAGTTTATATATTATTTTATGGGAGATATCTAAATTAGTAGTAGTAAAAGTAATTCCTTTTACCTTAGCATTTTATTTTATTTTACTTTTCAGTTTTACTTTATGTCTTTTACTTTTCAGTATTTTTACTTTATGTCTTTTACTTTTAAGTTGTTACTAGCCCTAGTTATGTGTTAGTTATCTAGGGTTGTGATGAATTCTAATATCACCGGTTTATAAGGGGTTATTTTATAGTTTGGGTAATTTAAAGGTTTACTTATTAAGTCTTAAGCTTAATGCTTCTTGTTGTCTGATCACCAATAAGATTGATGTGGTAAATCTAAAATGAACTAGACATAGGGATTTTAGGTTTCAGCCTTAGACTTAATAGCCCATGATCTTCCTTGAGGATAGATAACCCTTTAATAGATTTCCTTATAGGATAGGAATATACCTGTCGGGTGGGGGTAGCCATAATTGGAACTTAAACTTAATGAATCCAGATAATTTGGTTGACATAGACATATGGTTCAATTGGGTTAAACTGGGTATTTGCGTCTGACCATCGACAGAGGCTTTTGCATAATTTAGTGTTCCAGGTTAGTAAACTGATTTATTACACAAACATAAAATAACCACTTCATCTTTTAAATGATATTAGAATGATTCACAACCCTAGATCTTTGTGTCTTTTGTTATTTTCCTTAGTATTTCTTTTGTCTTTTTATTATTTATTTATTTTGTAAAACCACTTTCAACCAATCAAACAATCATTCTCTTCTCCATTTAATTAGATATTTGTAAATAAATAGATTCAACAATTATTAACAACAGTAGGAATTAAGTCCTCGTGGGATCGATATTTTTATACTACTTGAACGATACGTGCGCTTGCGTTATACGTGTGTGTTTACGCCGGTCAAGTTTTTGGCGCCGTTGCCGGGGACTTATATTTCTTGAGTTGTTAATTTTGAAGCTATCTAATTTACTTGTATCTAATTTTCTTTATCTTTATCTGTAATTTTTATTTCTTTATTGTATTTTCAGGTGATTGAAAAATGGAACACTACTGGGAGATTGAAAGATTACGAGCTTTACAAGAAGATACACCCTGGGAGCAACAGTCCGGTTTTCTGAGGCCTGTTGTCCAGCCCAATGATTATCACTGGATGCCAGAACCAAACAATTCTACATTTGCTCAACAGAACGAAATGGGGAGATGTGTAATATGTGATGGTAACCACCCGAGCGATCAATGTAAATACCTTTCAGAGTGGCAGAATTTTCAGAATCATTCAAAGTATGAAAAACCATCACATTTTCCATCTTATCCACCATCCATATGCGATTTTCATCGACAAATAGAACCATCAGAGGAAGATCAGTTGTTAAACATGCTCAAAGATATGTTCGAGTTCGATGCGCAATGCTTGAAACAAGCCAGAATCAATTGGAAAGTATTCAGAGACAATCAGAATTCATTCAGAGGATGACAGATCAAATAAGACAATTCACAGAAAACCAGGACTACATACCTCAAGAACCAGTTTCAGATGACACTAATGAAGCCTTCGAGTACCAATCATTTCACAATGACACTTCAACAGAGGAGGAGGCTGAGCAGTATCAACAACCAGAGGTATCAGTTCAGGAGCCCGAACCGGCAAGGTCTCAATTTGACTTTTATTATTCAGATTCTGACGAGGATGAAGCTGATTTATTTGTACCAACTGCAACAACAACGGAGGATCAAACTTTCAATCCTCAAAATGAAGATCTTGGAGCATGCTTTACCATGATGTTTGAAGAAGATCTATCTGAATCATCCATTCCAGTCGTATCAGAGGATGAAAACCGAATGACAAAAACATCTTTACATCTTCAGGCAGATACTTATGGAGCATGTATTTCAAAGATGACAGATGAAGAGCTGAATACAAAAATTTTACAATACATCTGTGAAGAAAAGGTGGAGTAAGAAGCAGAGCAAATTGAGGAGCAAATGTCTTACCGTAATAAAGATCCAGAGCATTCAGGAGAAACATCGCTGTTTTGGGGAGTACAATTTAAAAATATCGCCCAGAAGCTTGACAGAATGGAACTTCCATTCAAAGTCAAGCACCATATAAGACCTCCTGATTTTCTTTCTTTCATTGCAGGAACCACTGGAACAACAAGGAGCAAAAAGGTGGCACGAGCACTGAATGGGACAAAACTCTTTTTGCCACCTTACCGTTGGAAGAGACCCTTCAAAAGCAACGCTCACGGGATTGTTTTTGATCGGACATCTAAAACGACATTGAAACCTCCTTAACAGATGAATTTCAGTCACGTCTGGCTGAAGACGAAAAATTTAGCGCTAGCAGGGAGGCAACCCATGCAATTTGTTGTAATTTCTGTTTTATATTTTGTGTATACATGTTGTAGAATTTTTTTTTTAATTTTGTGTGTTATTTTTGTAGGGAAAAGCACAAACGGAGCATTTTTAGACAGAAGGAATGGTGTTTAGCAAAAAATGAAAGCTAATTCATTAGCGATGGCTGAATAATGAATGGATTCTTGAAACGCATCCTAATGGATTTATATACCAAACGAGTAGCGTATTGCGTACACAATTCCGTTGTCTTAATTATTGCTTTGATTCGCTTTTCTATTGTAATTATCTTTATTTTCGTAGACAGGATCCAGACTTTTTGACCTTTCACGATTTCTTTTGTTGTTTAGCTAACAATCGTCCTCTGGAAGATATTAGTGCTATTATTACTCACCCTTTTTCAGGTACTATAAATTCAGCCCGTCATTACACTTTTGAAGGCATCCTGATTTGAAAAGAAATACATAAAAAAATGGAAGCCACTTCAAGAAGACGAGTTGAAAACATCTGTGTGTTTTGCGGTACTAGTGTTGGTACTAACCCACAATACGTAGAAGCAGCACAGGAATTGGGTCGAGTCTTAGCAGCAAGGAATATGCACTTAATATATGGCGGAGACAATCTCGGACTTATGGGGATCGTTTCAAAGGCTGTACAGGAAGGAGGCGCGGTAACGTTTTGGGAATCATCCCAAAACCCTTGGCAGAGGCAAATCTTATTGGATCATCAAACGGAGAGGAACTGATCTTGCCAGGTATGTCTGAACGACTGGTAGAAATGATTAACTGTGCTGATGCTTTTATCACTTTTCCAGGTGGCTTGGGTACATTGGAGGAAATTTTTATAGTTCTATCTTGGGCGAACCTGAACATACACCAGAAACCGCTTGGACTGCTCAACGTTGATGGATTTTATGATTTTCTTTGTGTGTTTCTTGATGATGCTCGGAGAAATGGGTTCGTGTCAAAACCTATGAAAGAACTCCTCTTCACTGCCAGAACTGCTCCGGATCTAATAGACCAACTCATAGCCTATGAACCACAAGTTGACCCTATCCTTTCAAAGATAAATTGGTCCGAGGACGATCGTGGTAAGAGGCATCGAATTAATCTGGATCTTAACCTTTAATTTCCTGTAGATTTCAGCTAACCATGTACGACCTTCTTAACTCTCCTTTTACTGTTTAAGACATTGGGGACAATGTCTCATTTAGGTTTGGGGAGGAGAATTAGTTGATTAGTACCTTGTTTTTTTTTTTTATGTGTTGTTTCTATTTTTAGTTCAAAATTTTTCGAAAAAAAAAAAAAAAAAAATTGAAAAATTTTCAAAAATTACAAAAATATTTGTGTTTTTAATTTGACTAAAAAGGTGAAATTGGTGAGAGATAGTGAGTAAGGAGTTTCCATTCCTGAGACGTATCTCAAGCCTATTTTCGAAACAAGTTAATGTTTGTTTATTTCATTTTGAATTATTTAATTTGTGAATTCTCCTTAAAACGGACTAAAGGAATCTTCATATGCTCAGTTGACAGATATTATCAACATATATAGTAACATACGGACATGAGCTAAAATTGAAAAGTTTGTAATATTCAGTGCTCTAGTTTAATTGGAGGAAGCATCTCAAAAAGCAATGGAGTAAAAAAAAAAAAATCTAAGATCCGAGTTATTAAGTCTGTAAGGGTGTTTTAACACCTAGTGCCCTAAAACCAACTGGTTTGGGAGTCACTGGCCCAAAGCTCATTACATGGATCGAAGATGCTGCAAAAATATATATATCTGAAGTCTGAGTAATTAAGTCCGTAGGGGTGTCTTAACACCTGGTGCCCTAAAGCCAACTGGTTTGGGAGCCACCGACCCAACACTCGTTACATAGATGGAAGATATTGTATAATAAAAAAAAATAGAGAAAAAATCAAAGAAAAAATCTGAAAAATCTGAAAAAATTATTCCATTGCTACAAAAAGGTGTGAAATCTGATAGAACTTTAGGACAAAAATATTACTCTCTTATCAACTGCACTTATGACTGTTGTGGGCAAAAATGAGTTGTTTAATATTATGTTGGCTCTGTATATGGAGAATGGTAATATAATCGGAGAATTTACTTATTCGGTAATTTAGAAAGAAACAAAACAATAGTAACTTGAGTGGAAGTTTCACTTGATTAGTCACTAATTTCTATTTTCTCTTGTCTTTTTGCTTTTGTGTGCATTAGTTTTAACTAACTTTTTACTTTTGTAAAAATGTTTGTGGGTATCATTGCTGTGTAGCCCTCACGAGACTACAACTCGTCCACTAGGGACACCTAGGGGTTTAAAGGCTTGTTGCATATGCTAAATGCAATCGTGATCCCTACGAAAGTGGCTTAGTTAATTTTATTTTCATGTTTTATTTTATGTTTTGCTCGAGGACTAGCAAAATGTTAGGTTTGGGGGTGTGATGAGTGGTATTTATATCACTTATTCCCACTCATTTGACCTAATATTTTGTATAGTTTTTGAGTTTGTGAACGTTTTGATATGTTTTGTGTTATTTTGTAGATAAATAAAGTTTGGAAAGCATTGGAGGCAATTTGGGGCAAAAACGGACAAAAATGCGTCAACAGGGATATTTTGGTCTTAAGCGCGTCGCGACGCCAAGACTTCCGCGTCGCGACGTCTAAAATGCGCCGAACTGTGCTAACGTGCGCCGGGTCCACAAATCAGAATCTGAGAAAAGTTTGACTTTGCTAAAATGCGTCGTGCCACGTGTCACCATCACAGCCGATCTGCTAACATGCGCCGTGACACGTGTCAGCATCCTACGGTGCCGACAGTCATCATCGCCACGTGTGCCACGTGTCAGCCTACGTGTCTTCATGTCATCAGCCACGTAAGCAAGTCAACAAGTCAAAATTACCACGTGTCGTGCCACATCAACATCAGCCAATCAGGAAGTGACACGTGTCGCAATTCTATGGTGCCGACAGGCTCTTTCCCACGTGTCGCCACATCGTCGCCACGTCACCGCCACGTCAGCATCAATAATTGAGTATCTAATCCTTATCTGACACGTGGCGGATAAGAATCTCAGCGACCAATCAGAAGCCGCCACGTGTCATAATAATTGAAGCCCAACCACTCTGCCACGTGTCACTTATCAGCTTATCCAGAATCTTCAAACCAGCGAACCAGAGCGTGCCACGTCGACAAATCTAGCGTAGCGACGCTGAGGACCTGGCGTCGCGACGCTGGATCTTACCGAGGCCTATAAATTGAGCTCGAGATTTCAGAATTCAGTGCACCTTCCTCTCTCTTAAATTCTTTCTAAAGAGTGAGTTTCTCTCTCTAGATTCTTTAGTTTTTAGTTTTTAGTTTTGTAAATAATTTTAATTACGTTTTGTAATAATAGTAATTTAATTTTTACTTTTTACAGTTTTTACTATTTACCATGAGGAGATAACTTCCCCAGCTAGGGTGAAAGGTAATTCTTTTACTGTTACTATTTAGATTAATCTCCCTTAAAAATAATATATTCACTATTTAAAATATTGACTTAAAAAGGATACCGCCAGATTGGTCGGTTGGTAATTCATTTTAATCTGATTTAAACCTGACTAACAAAGGATACCGCCAGATTGTCGGTTGGTAATTTAATTTTGGTTCCGCCTTTATGGCTGGTTGGACTTAATTTGACTTAATCAGGTTACCGCCTATATGGCTGGTTGGAGAAAAAATCACAAGTTTATATTATTTTATGAGAGATATCTAAATTAGTAGTAGTAAAAGTAATTCCTTTAACCTTAGCATTTTATTTTATTTTACTTTTCAGTTTTACTTTATGTCTTTTACTTTTCAGTATTTTTACTTTATGTCTTTTACTTTTAAGTTGTTACTAGCCCTAGTTATGTGATAGTTATCTAGGGTTGTGATGAATTCTAATATCACCGGTTTATAAGGGGTTATTTTATAGTTTGGGTAATTTAAAGGTTTACTTATTAAGTCTTAATCTTAATGCTTCTTGTTGTCTGATCACCAATAAGATTGATGTGGTAAATCTAAAATGAACTAGACATAGGGATTTTAGGTTTCAGCCTTAGACATAATAGCCCATGATCTTCCTTGAGGATAGATAACCCTTTAATAGATTTCCTTACAGGATAGGGATATACCTGTCGGGCGGGGGGTAGCCATAATTGGAACTTAAACTTAATGAATCCAGATAATTTGGTTGACATAGACATATGGTTCAATTGGGTTAAACTGGGTATTTGCATCTGACCATCGACAGAGGCTTTTGCATAATTTAGTATTCCAGGTTAGTAAACTGATTTATTACACAAACATAAAATAACCACTTCATCTTTTAAATGATATTAGAATGATTCACAACCCTAGATCTTTGTGTCTTTTGTTATTTTCCTTAGTATTTTCTTTTGTCTTTTATTTATTTATTTATTTTGTAAAACCACTTTCAACCAATCAAACAATCATTCTCTTCTCCATTTAATTAGATATTTGTAAATAAATAGATTCAACAATTAATAACAACAATAGGAATTAAGTCCTCGTGGGATCGATATTTTTATACTACTTGAACGATACGTGCGCTGCGTTATACGTGTGTGTTTACGCTGGTCAATTTGTTTCCTTATTTAGAGAACCCTCCAAATCATTATAAAAGAGAGACCAAATCATCAAAGTGGGGGAGGCTTTGGACGGCTTGACACACAACACAAAAAAAATCCTTGGAGGCTCTTTCTCTTCTCTTCTTGGGCTTGAACACCACCAAACAAACCCTAAGGAGACCATCACCGAAACTTGAAGCAAAAGATAAAATCACAACAACCTAACCGAAACAGTGACCAAAATGTAAACCAGTGAGCAAACCAAACCACCGAAATAGTGACAAAAAATGTGAACCAGTGAAACCAAGACCAAAATCGTGAACCAGTGAGCAAACCAAACAACCAGAAAACACCAGCCAAAATCGTGAAAAACAACCAGCCAATACCGAACAAACAACACCAAAATAGCACCCCAAAATCACCAAAATAGCAGCCTAAAATCACCAAAAACAGCAGCCCAAAATCACCAAAGCTGCAGCCAAAAATCACCAAAAACAACCAGCCAATCACTGAACACACAGCACCAAAACAATAGCCCAAAAACACCAAAAATAGCAGCCAAAAAAAACCAAAACAGCAGACCAAAAACAACCAAAACAACAACAAAAAACAACCAAAACGACAGCCCAAAAACAACCAAAACAGCAGCCCAAAAACAACTAAAACAGCATCCAAAACAACAAAAAAATAGCAGCCAAAACAATAAAAAACAACAGCCAAAATAACAAAGAAACAGCAACCAGAAACTGAAAAAAAACAGCCAGAAAATAGTAAGCAGAAATCGTGAACCAGAAGACAGAAAAACAACGAAGAAGAATCAGTGAATCAGTGAGCAGAAACAGCGAATAGCAAGCAGAAACCGTGAACCAACAATCATTCCGGTGACGGCTTAACGCACTTCCGAGAAGCAACTTAAAAGGTAAGACCTGAGGGTACCCTTACCACATTTATTTTCATAGTTCCCGACGCTACATGTCTGGCTGGACATGAAATATGTCCAACCAGGTATGCGAAGTCTTACATCAAAGACGACCAAATTTCTGGTCACATTTTTTCTTTTCCATTTCGTTATTTATCTTTTTATTTATTTATTCACTTTCATCATTATTTTATTATTTCACATTTATTTTGTTATTTATCTTTTTTTCTAATTATCGTTATTTTATTATTGCGCCTTTATTTTATTTGTTCATGTTGGTGATTATCCGCATATGCATGGTTATATTTTTTTTATGTCCGCTTACATTGCATTGATAATTATGTGTGTTATTATCCCTTGTAGTATATCGAATGGAAGACATAAATTCCGTAGCCGAAACCGAATGGACGATAGGGCGGTTTGTACTTGGGATACAACTCCACGTGCCACTCGGGAAATACTCATATATGCATGATTAACCCCCCTTTTTGTTTGTTATTTATTTATTGACGTTTTTCCTGATTTTGATTATTGATTATGATTTTAGTTATCGCATCTCTTATTTCTTAATTTAATATGCTTTTGGAACTATGTTATTGTGATTATTATTTTGATTGGGTATGTTATTACATTTGTATTCGCTTTTATGCATGAACTGTATTAAGACTTGGCTATACCATTATGTGAACCCGTCCATTATACTGGCATAAGTGAGAGACTATTCTGAACCCAACGGTTTGAGGTTTTCCCTTGAGAGGGGTGAGTGCGGCCTTAAATCTTTCCCAGATCACACTAGGTGGCGTCTCCTTTATTCTCCGGCTTAGTCCCCCGCGGGCTACTCTGTAATCTCTACGGGCTGCGAGCCCAATAGTGTCGTGGTCGCCAGACATCATAGGCATAGCGGTAAACCCCGCTTTGCTCCTACAGATGGTGACTCCACTGGGATAGAGAATCGGCCCCGAAACAATACCTTGTAGTGTCCGTGGCTTTGTCTTTGGTTAACCAAGTCTCATATATTTTACATACCCTTCTTACCCCGATGGCATCATGTATCGTGAAGTCAATTTCACTCAAGGCGTCAGATCGTTATGTGATGATAACCATCACTCATTGGCACATACCCTAGGGTATAAAAAAGGCACGCTCACTTGGTCGCTTGAACCCTTGAGTGGGGAGACCTAGTTGTGGGCAACCTTTCGCCGATGAGAGCCTTTATCCATACCCTTGTAAGCCCACATACGAACCATAGTTATATGTCCTATAGAAGCTACCCTCATGCTTGTGTTTGGGAACATTATCATTTGGATCCATTTGGGCTTCTCGTCATAGATACGAACTTGTTGGGCCACTTAAACTGGGACGAGTTTGTATCTTATTATGATTGGGCCAAAAGTTTTCATAATGACGATGAGCCACCTTGTGTTTGGGCCCTCTATCATTTGAAGTTTTTTAGCCACCTTATCGCAAAAGTGTAAACCTGTTGGGCCTTTTCAACTGGGACAAGTTTGCACCTCGCGATAATCTGATTGAACGCTTTAAAATGATAACGGGCCAACATGTATGAAAACCTTGATGGGCTTAGAAGGTCCAAACATAATCCGAATATGCCAAACTCATGAGTCCAATATTCGCACTGGCTTTCATCCAGGAAGGATACGCCTTGTTACAATATATTTGTATACTTTTGGATATCTCCAAGTCCATCCCCGCCACAACCGTGATTACCGAAGGCCCAATTCGTCATTTCTAAACAATGGCACGATCCCCATAATAGGCTTAGTCAATCTTGTAAATGGGTGGTCTTTGTCTGTTACTGATGAAAATGGACTAAGGTAGCCAAGGTTCACCCCTATAGCGTAGGAGAGAACGATTTTGTGTACCCCACATTGGTGCATAAAATGAGCCATACCTAGGGCATAAATGGACTTACCACGAGTGTGGGAGGAATAAGGTCGGAAGGGTATATGATGTTTTGATAACCACATGCATCTCATGCATACACGCTTCATTCTAACCCATTGTCTTAAAAGCCATCATAGATATCTGTTGGGTTAGAGAAGAATGCAGACTTGTCAAGAAGAGGTTAGCAAGCATGAATGCGTCAGGCAGTGAAGATTCCCGCATGGATCAATTGGAGACCAACATCACTGAAATTACCGAGCAACTACAAGCTTTTTCAAACGTTATGGCCAATCTGACAGTACCCTGCACAGTGGGAATAGAAAACAACAAAGATGGAAGGCATGAGGAGCCCCCGAATAGGGTGAACGAAGAAATCCTTTTATGATGACATGGCTTAGTATGTCGCGGGAAAGATAGCCGGGTCCCAGGCAGAAGTACAGAAACTCAAAGAACAAGTAGAGTCAGTTACCTGCAAGATGAAGGGAAAACATGAAGATCTTTTAGACTATGAGGCGATGACTTTCGAAGAACAGCTGCCTCCTTAGTTTAAGATGTCTGACATATCTAGGTTCAAAGGAAACGGAGATCCTAGGGTCTATCACCGATAATATGTTTCAGTGATGAATTCAGTGGGTTTATCGAAGCGCCAGGTGCAGAAGATGTTTAAGATGTCACTGGAAGGGGCGCCCGTTGTATGGTATCATGGCCTAGAGAGAAAGGTTAGGGATGAGTGGAAGACATTAGCAGATGCCTTTCTGAACCAATATTTCACGGACCTGGAGATAGACTTGTCACTCTGTAACCTAGAAAACACCAAACAGAAGTTAGAAGAGAGCTTCAAAGATTATGTGGATCGCTGGAGAAGCCAGCTCTTGAAGAGGCAGACACGACCCTCGGAGAAGGACCAGATTAAGATGATCATTAAGGGCACCAATCCCTCCATTTATAACAAGCTGAGGAGGATGACCGCCATGATTAGTGACTTTCGACAGTTAAGAGAAACTGTCATGGATATCGAGGAAGAGGAAGCCGAGAACAGAAAGTTTTATGGCCAGAATTGAAAGACCATTGGGGGGCCTTCAGGGACCAAGCCCGCTTCTGCTGAGGTAGCTGCCATCAGAAACAGACGATTCTCCAATTTTGGTAGACCTTTTTCAAAGGTGTTTGAAAAGCTGATGAAGAGTCAATGACTCCTAAAACCCTTAGAACCTAGACCACTTCCAAACCTTGTGCCATCCACCTCAACCTAAACCTATACTGTCACTTCCATCAGGAAAAAGGCCACGAAAATGACAACTGCGCCCAACTCATGCATGAGATCCAAGACCTCATTGACACCATAAGATACCCAACCCGGAAAAAGAACAACCCAACATACACATAAACCCTCTACCCAATAACCACTCTATTCCACCACCCACCTACATGATCAACTCCGGCCTGCCCGAAATCTTTATCCTCCAAACTCTCAACCATCAAGCTTCGTGCATGGGGATATGGGACAACAGTAGTGAAGATGAAACAGAGCATGGAGAGATTTCTGGGAAAACTTATCGAGCAGTGACAAATAGGAGGTTGCAAAAGAGGAAAATAAATGGGAAGAAGAACTACTGCAGTTGGAGAATCTGACGCTCGAAGAAAGCAAGAAGACGGAAGAAGATAAAGCTGCAAATTAGGAAGACGTTTATTTTCCTAACTTATTTAATTATAATCCTGCTTTTATTAATCATATAGACATTGATTTTGCTTACTTCTTCGAGTATTTTCCTATTAGTCTGTATTATAACACACATGACATGAGCATATTTGACATTAACTAAACAAAGACAAATGCATTTAATCTTGGTACATGTGAAAACCCTAAAGAAATCTCAATTGCAAGTGAGGTTACCTCTGATGAACGGAAATAATTAGAGAGAATATTAATAAAATATGCAAAAGTATTCACCTGGTCTTATGAAGACATGCCAGGAGTGGACAGGAGTATTTCCCAGCACATGATACCAACTTATCTGAAGAATGAGGCCAATAAAACAGAAGCTCTGAAGAATGAGGCCAGAATGGGCCGAAAAGGTTAGGGAAGATGTCAAGAAGCAGATAAAAGTAGACTGTAAAAAGATCATGGCAATTACCCGCACCGAAGACAGAAAATAAAGTCAGAGCTTTTCTTGGGAAAATCCAGTATATCAGGGACCATGAAAAGATCAAGGCAATTACCAAGCTAACATTGGTACCAGCATGCGGTGTGGAATAGGCAATGTCAATAAGCTTTTGACAAAATCAAAGAATACTTAGTTAAACCGCCCGTCTTGAGACCCCCAAGTCTGGGTAAACCCTTTATGTTGTATTTGACCATAAAACCCGAAGCGCTGGGGGACATGAGGGTACAGGCAGATGAGACATGGGTGGAACATGCAGTCCACTACCTCAGTGAGAAGATGCTTATATATGTAGCCCGCTATCAAGAGGTGAAAAAAAAGAAAAAAAAAGAAGGGGAAAAGAAGTTAGAGCTTTTCTCGGGAAAATCCAGTATATCAGTCGATTTATTGCCTAGCTAACATCAGTATGTGAGCCCATCTTCAAGCTATTGAGGAAGGACCAGCTTATGGAATGGAATATTCAATGTCAATAAGCTTTTGACAAAATTAAAGAATACTTAGATAAACCGCCCGTCTTGAAACCCCTAAGGCAGGGTAAACCCTTGGTGTTGTATTTGGCCATAGAACCCGAAGCGCTGGGGGGATGATGGTACATGCAGTGTTACCAGTGGGAATAAACATACAGTCAACGCGAGTACTAGCAGAGGCAGAATTGCCTGAGCAGGAATGAGCCTCGCAGAGGTTCGAACAGCTGGCATTACTAGATGAGAAAAGGATAAAGGCCTTGCACCACATGCAGCTATGCCAGAAAAGGTTGGCCAGGGCGTTCAACAAGAAGGTGCATCCCACCAAGATAAGAGAAGGTGATCTAATGCTCAAGCAGTCGAAGCCACTGATAATGGACCCAAGGGGAAAGTTCAGGCGCAATTAGGAAATGCCCTACCTAGTCAAGAAGGTGATGGGGAATGTGGCAATGAGAATGTCAGATTTGGAAGGGAACGAGTTCACCGAGCCCATCAATGTGCACAGGCTGAAACAATACTTTGCATTAAAAAAAAGAGAGAAAGGCTCGTTGGGTTGAAAATCCGCAAAGGACAGCCTAAGAAAAAAAGAGCATGAGTGAGCAAGAAAAAATGGCTAATTGTAAGATCCGTGAGGAACAGTTAGCGACAGAGGTACCCTTGCAATATAATTTATTTCCTAAATATATACTAAAAAAAGTAATTCAAACACCTTTATTGAAACAAATGTTCAAGATGTTCATAGATTGCATAAATCCCAGCTAACCGGGGAAGATTAAAGTCAAGTAATTACAAATCACGTCTTTTGTTTCTTAGATGTTAGACCAAGGTCAGGAGATCTAGGAGAAGAACTCCAAGAATGGAGAGGAACCTCGGGAATGAGGATGAGCAACTCAAAGAATGAAGAACAACCTCGGGAATGAGGACGAGTAAAGAGCCTCGAGAATGAGGACAGATCTGAAAAAAAAAAAAGAGAAAAAGAAAAAAAAATGTTTAGCTCGTTGAAATGAAAACCTGAAAAGGCGACTCAGGCAAGATATAACAAACCGCTAAGTTGAAAATCCGAAAGGACAGCTTGGGCAAAAGATAGAACAAACCTGCAAAACAAGGAAAGCTTCGGGAATCAGAAGACATGATTTTCAGTATCCCAAAAGGATGAGGCTGCTTTCAAAAAAGGCGCAGGTAGCGGAGAGCAGAAAGCTGAGCCAGGTCTGGGGATGACCAATCTACCACCCCGCGAATAAGGGACACAATGAGATCTTGAGCCATGGGACCAAAGAGAACTGAGCAATCACCAGAGGAGTGTTGGACAATTATGACCAATAGCATCACTATTTGTACAGAATATAGTGTTGTTGTACAAATTAACTATGTGACAAAGTAAATTGTTCTTTTATCATTTGTAATTAGATTACCGGGATATATAAATAATAAAAGTCCATATGATTAGTTCCGGATTGATAAGATATGAGACAGTATCAATCCATGAAGGTTTAATCATTAAAACATCCATAGTCAGAGTATTATCGAGATTGGACATCGATAATGCGGAATAGACTAGTATTGCACTTGTGCGCGTTGTGGGAGAATAACGACATAGTTCTCATATATTTAAGTATTGGATACTTATGCAAGTGTAATAGGAGGTTGTGTTTACCGATGGTACGGAAACAGCTTCGCTCTGGATAGACCCCTCGGAATTTCATTGGCAGTATGACTATGTTTCTATGGAAGTCCGAATCAGGGTAGGTGTATTTGGTCTTAACCTGAGACTTGCACCGCTAATACTTGCGACAATCAATGTACTTTGGTTTTGGTCATCCAAGGCTTTAACCGGTTCTGTGTACGCCTCTCCTTGTTATATTGAGAATCATAGTGTATTGGGTGTGATGTCAAGATGGAAGTATCACTTTAGTCATATGGAGATGATGTTCACGTACGATACAGAACTGGTGCTCTTATATGCTGCAGCTATCGGGATAATATGACTAGGTCATGCTTATCCGATTATAGAGAGTAGTTACCAGAGATTCGATATGTTCTTCGTACGAGGCAGACACAATTCCAGCCCCAGGCCTAGCACGTGACATATGATACTGGATCGCAATACGCAATACTATGTATACTACGCCTGATATAGATTACATATTCCTTTAAGAATATTTCTGGAGAATTGGGTAGGCACGGTGCTTTGCTAGAAGCCAACCATGTCTTGTAAATCGGTAAAAACGTAGTACTAGGTACGTAAGTGTTCGGATAGTCCGACGACCGGATTTACTGCCAATATATCCGGGGATCTCATGGGTCACTTCCCGAAGATTCACCGATGACGTATGAATCGTACAATATTAATCTGAGATTAAGTAATAGAGAGAGAAAATTAATCTAGGATTAATTAGGGAGATATTTTATCTGGGATAAAATATTAATTAAAGAGAGAGAACGATTAATTTGGAATTAATCGATAAAATAATATATTTGATGTATTATACGAAATTAGATTTCGACGTGGAATTAAAATTAGATTTTAATTCGGGCGAACGAGTTAATTTAGAATTAATTCGCTAGCGACGTGAGTAGTAATTTTGCTAGGCATAATTATTTAATTAAATTTGATTTAATTACGTCGCAACAGAAAATTCGTTAATTCGGAATTAGCGAACCCGATCATGGGAGTGTTTGCGGGCCCACTCGCATTTCGAATCAAGTGGGGCCCACAAGTCACATCACGCGTCACATCATTAGTCATTCATGTGATGGGTGTCTTGTCACCTTTTTGGTGATTGACAACTTGTCAATTTTTGAATGATGGAAGTAGATGGAAGGCTTTAATGCCTTGTACCTTTTTGACTTTGGCTTTTGGTATTAGTGTGGGACACAGAAACTGGACGACGCATGCTGTCCCAGGCTCACGGCCCGGCCGGGAGTACGGAGTAGCCACGGGGACTAAACCGGAGAATAATGGAGTCGCCACCTTGTGTGAACCAGGAAAATGAGATTTAAGGCCGCACTCACCCCTCGCAAGGGAAGACCTCAAACCGTTGGGTTCAGAATGGTCCCTTACTTATGTCACTTGTAATGAAAGGATTTATGTAATAATTTAATCAAGTTTAAGTAACACTTATTTCCAAGAGTATCATGCTTCTAAATTCACATGCATACATCAACAAGTTCATCTAAATTTACATGTAACACATATCCGAATTTGCATACAGCCTATTAGTATGTAATCTATGTCTCAATTTGCATACATAAAGATTAACACACGGCAAGCATACAAGTTAATAAACACATTATACTCATACATGTGGGGAATACAGATGTACGACACCTACACAATCTTGCATAATGCATAGAAACAATCAGGTTTATCATACGAAGGAATAGCTACTAGGGATAATTAGGTACGAAATCTGATGAAAATAACTCAGTTCAGTGGGTGCGCGTTCGCGTAGCGTTCGAGAACGCGTTCGAATGGTGAACAGAAGGTTCACGTTCGTATAGCGTTTGAGAACGTGTTCGAACGGAACCAGACATGAAGCATGATGAAACTAAGAAAATGCGTGCGCGTTCGCGTAGCGTTCGAGAATGCGTTCGAATGGTAAAAAGAAGGTTCACGTTCGTGTGGCGTTCGAGAACGCGTTCGATCGGAACCAGACCTGATGCATGCAACACATTCATAGGCAAACAAATCCACAATGTGGGACCTCACATATCCGATTGAACTCATCTCACATCCAATCGAATATACACCAACCGGCGCGGCAAAACATCGTGGTAAAGGATTTTAACCCCTCCAAATAGGGGACCTTTAATCCCACTTACTAAGCCCATGCACTCGATCGTATCATGCATACAAAGAATAAAGAAACAATAATATCAAACTTAGTATACCCGATTGAACGTATCTTGCATTCAACCGAACACACATCAACCGGCGCGGCGAAGCATCGTGGTAAAGGATTTTATCCCCTCCAAATAGAGGACCTTTAATCTGACTTACTAAGCCCATGCGATCGATTGAATCATGCATACAAAGAATAAAGAAACAATAATATCAAACTTAGTATGCCCGATTGAACGTATCTTGCATTCAACCGAACACACATCAACCGGTGCGGCAAAGCATCGTGGTAAAGGATTTCAACCCCTCCGAATAGAGGACCTTTCATCGCAGTTACTAAGCCCATGCGCTCGATTGTATCATGCATACAAAAGTAACTTACAGAATTCAAATAACAGAAAATAAATAAACCGAAGCAACATAAAACAAAAGAGGGCGCCGTTTACTCAAGCGGTATGTGGAATTGTATCCCGAGTACAGATCATACTACCGTCCATTCAGAATCGGCTATGAAATTTATGTCCGGGTTTCCATCCGATATACCGCGAGAGTTGACACATCTTTTATTTTATTCCAAGTCCACAACATACAATATTTCATGATACATGCATATTTATCTACTCAAGGGCCACAACATGCACTTTAGCATAACAATCATGCGAACAATACTCAATAAATAATGAAAATAAAACAGAAAAAAAAAATGTGGAAAATACCCTCAGGTCTAACCTTTTTTGCCAACTTTCAGGCTTGTGTTTCACAGACGTCGGAAGGGTAAAGCTCCTCAACTTCTCCGGTTCACTGGTTTAGCGTCCTAGCTCACTATTTTGCTGTTTTGCTGTTTTGCTTGCTGTTCGGCCTCTGTTCTGCTACTGTACGGCCTCTGTTTTGCTGCTGTTTCCTCTGTATTTTCTGCTCACTGTTCAGGTCACTGTTTTGACGTTTCAACGGACTGTTCCGAGTGTTTTTTGTGGGTTTTTAGTGTAGTCTTGTGTGATTATTTTAAGGATTATAAATGCAGTTTTTTATGTTACTATTTTGAGGATTTTAGGGACTGATTTAAGAGGATTTGGCTGTTGTTTTGGGGGTGATTTGGGCTACTGTTCAGGCGTGTTTTAGGAGGTGTAGGGGCTGCTGTTTGGGGGTGTATTTTCGGTGATGTTTGGAGGTTTATGGGCTGCTGTTTTCGGTTGTGGAGTGGGGGAGGTGAAGAGAATTATTTGTGTTTTTTCTTCTTACTATTGCCGTGAGTGGCTAGGGCTCTTGGTGTTGTGATTTTCGTGTAAGTCTTGTGTATGAGCTAGGGGAGTGCATGTCTTGGTTAGGGGTTGTTTATATAGAGAAAGGTTAGGGCTACTCCTTGTCTCACAAGGAAGTGATTTTGGCATTAAAAGGAGGATTTGATTTGGTATTCAACAAGGAAAGGATTTGATTGAGGGGGGACAAATCTTGGCTAGATTAGGAATACAAAATATTTAATTTGTTATAATTGATTTTAATTAGGCATGACATCTTTTTAATTTAGTATGTGATTTTGTTTAGTTAGGAAGTTAATATATTTGATTTGTCTTAATTAGGTATGATTATATTATGTTTTATTTAATTTGGTATATGACTTAATTAATTATTTTATTCAATTACATTATCTAATTAATATTTAATTTAATTTCCCATGTGGTTTAAATGTGTTTTATTAATTGGGATGTGTTTTATGGGCTTTGGGGGGCTAATTGGGCTAGGGTGCGAGGCTAGCAGCAAAACCAGAAATACCGACGCCGTTCGAACGCCCATTCGAACGCTACACAAACGCCCGCAATCTGTTTGACGTTCGAACGAAGTAACGAATGCAGCACTAACGAAGACAATGAACTTGCGAAATGAATCTGATGACGTACTTATTCTGAATTTCCCCTTCCGACCTCCGTTTCCCGCAATATCCTTAGCTAAAAAGGTAGTGCCTCCAACTGAGACTCATCATCGGGTTTTACATGCGAAAATGCAATGCCCAATTAGATTTTAGAAATCCAAATACACAAAAACTAACTCATCTTCTTCTCTCATTCTCCTCTATCTCACGGCACAAGGTGCCATTTTTCCTCTCTTTTTCCTTCAATGCCGAGAGCATCAAGAAGACTAAGGGAAATTTTATGGCAAAATTTCCAAGTGCTAGCACACCAAATGAGTCTTACAAAGGTGATAGGGAAACCCATTCATGAGCATGGAATCTCAAAACAAAGCTTGGAGCTTAGAGCACAAAGGAGAGCCATGGCCGAATTTTGGAGGAGCACAAAAATGGCATTGCCGAGAGTCATCCATGGTGGAGCAAAACTTTTGTGTTCATCGCATTGCAAATCCGATCAAAGTGAGTATTTCCGCAATTTTACTTTGATGTATTCACATGTTTCATAGCTTAATTTGATCTTGGGATAACCTAGAAATGCAACAATGGTATCAGAGCCTTGATTAAGCATGAAATTTGATTTAGGGTAAAATTTGGGTAAAATTGATTTGAGCATGTTTTGATGAAATTGTTTGATTGAGTATGCTTGAATGATGATAAAATAGTGTTATGCATAATCAGTTTGATGAAAATTGAATTGGAACAATTCTTCCCCAAATGTTAAGCTTGGCCGAAAGTTGGTATTTTTGTCATGGTAATTTTGTTTTTTGATCAATGGATGAGTTGGAAGACATGAGATAAATTGATTTGAGATTTAATTGGATTGAAATCGAAATCGATTTTGAAAAACCCCAAATTACCGTGAGCAATAAAGCATGGAAATGAATTGATTTTTTGATTCAATAATGTTGGACATGTGTTGATGATGATTAGCATGATTAATTAGTTTAATTGGTATTTTAGAAATATTAATTTTAATAAATTAATTATGGCTAAAGCACTTTAGTTAATTAAATTGTGAAATTTGGAATTTTAGAATTTAATTAGTTGGGCTAAATTTGGAATTGGGCTTGAAAAGTTGTATTTGGGCTTAATGGGCTTGGTTGGGACAAGTTTGGTTTAGGTTAATTGGTTGGATCCAATTGGGCCTAAAACCATTTCCATAAAGTCCAAATATAATATAATGGACCTTTAAAATTTTAATTGGGCCTAATGGGCCTAAATTGAATTTTGACAAAAGGGTGATTCCTTATTGGGTTTTGGTTGCCAAAGTCCATGCCTTATAAATTAAATGAAAGCCCATTGGATTTTAATTAAATTGACATTGGATGTTAATTGGGCTTTGAGACCCATAAAGATTAGATTTAGAATCTAAGTCGCAAAGGCTCATTAATAAAGTGTAATTATTTAATTTGGAATTAAATATAGAATTAGTATTAAATACAAATTAAATTGGATTTAATATTGTAGTTTAATATAATTCAAGAATTCGTACTTTGAGTACTTATTCTTAAAACGAGTCGGACTCGCGCAAATCAAATCGTTGTTTAAACATTGGATGGTCATTAATTTCAGATTAATTAATTGGATTAGATTGATTGATAACATGCTTTGTGTGAATACATGGATGTGATGTATGAATAATGTATATCAGATGGATATTAGATGGGTGAGGGCAATTTTGGAAATTATTGTAATAAATTTAGAATTTATTAAAATGGACCTGTGTGTCCAGCCTATTACCTATTGATTCTTTGTATTTCTCTTCTCACCTATTCCCCTAAATGTAAATGAGGTTTCTTTAGAGGTGTTATGTAATTGGATAGAAGTAAGATTTGTGCTAGCGGGAGAGAGGAAATGGAGAGATTTGTTCTAGGAACAAGTTTTTTTAAATATCCAACCGCATATCATTATTAATTTATTTACGCACCTTATTATGTTTTTAGAATGCATGTTTAAGGGTGTATGATGAGACTTTAACAAAGACAATTAATTGGTTGCCAATTACGCTAAAAACCCTCAATATATATTAAACATTTTTCCTTCCATTGAATGATTCATTCTCAAGATCCAAGATTGGCACTGGTTTGTTGGCCAAAGTCAAGGCCTTTGTCCATCGCGGATGTGTTTGAATCATGAAGGCTTTGTTCCATATCGGTGTCTTGTCCAAGTTGTGATTTGTTGGCCAAAGTCAAGATCACTTCTTGTCCATCGACATCAATACGAAGCTTTCCAAGGTCAATGGGTCACGCTTAACTGGAATCATTAAGTTTGTTGTGCCAAAGCCAAGGCTTAGTTGATTCAGAGGAAAAAGGTTAGGCAATATATTGGATATATTGGCATATATAAGATATATTTTTCGGACTTGGATGTCCACCTACTGGATCTAGGAATTGGATGAGATCCAATTGATCTTAGAGATCTACCTAGTTAAATATCCTACAGCTTGTTGGCCAAAGTCAAGGTTGTGTGTTATTTAACGGGATCCTAGCCCACTAGGAACAAGGTTTCCTGAGTACTCAACAGAGGGTTAGAGGCTCGCCGAAAAATAGTGGGAGTCAAGTATTAAATTTGTAATTTCGTTTAGATACTTGCAAATACGCGCTCATTTCATTTTTTGTCATTAATTATATATATTAGTGTAGGCACTGCATTTTTGCATGTAAGTCCCTATGATGAGTCTCATTTGGAGACACTACCTTTTAAGTTGAGGAAGTCGCGGGAAACGGACGTCGGAATGGGAAATTCAGAATAAGTATGTCATCAGATTCATTTCACAAGTTCACTGTTTTCGTTCGTGCTGCGTTCGTGACCACGTTTGAACATCAATCAGATTATGGGCGTTCGTGTAGCGTTCGAATAGGCGTTCGAACAGTGTCGGTATTTCTGGTTTTGCTGCTAGCCTCACACCCAAGCCCAATTAGCCCACCAAAGCCCATAAAACATATCCAAATTAATAAAATACATATTTAACATATGGGGAATTAAATAAAATCTAAAAATCATATACCAAATTAAAATAAATATCAAATAAAATCATGCCTAATTAAAATCAATCAAGTATATTATATTCCTAACTAAACAAATTTCATGCCTAAACAAAACAAATTAAATATATAACCTTCCTAAACAAAAATAATCTTGTCTCCAATCAATCTTTGGTTTTCCTTGTTTAACACTAAATCAAATCCTCCTTTAATGCACAAATCCCTTCTTTGTCAAGCAAGGATTCACCCATCCCCTTTGCCTATAAAAGAAAAAAAGCTAATCCAACCCTTGAACCCTCCTAACTCTCACGCATATACAGCAAAGAAAAAAGCCTCTCCATTGACGCCTAATACACTCAAGAAGCAATAAAGAATTTTCTCTCCTCCTCTTCCCTCCATAACCGAACAATCACAGCTAATAAACACCTTAGATTACCGAAGATTACAGCCCCTAAACCACCGAAAAGACACCCTAAAATAGTAGCTAAAATCACCAAAAATAGTAACAAGAACTTCACTCTAAAACCCCTAAAAGAAACCACAAAAACAGCCCTTGATACAGCAAAAATAGTGACAAAAAATAGCAGCCAAACGGAGTCAAAACAGTAGCCCGAATAGCAAAACAACGAAGAAAGACGTGAACCAGTGAGCTGGAGGAGCCGCAAAGGATTAACCCTTCCGACGACCGTGTACGATACTTTCGAGAGACTATCTAAAAGGTTAGACCTGAGGGCACCATCTTTTATTATCTTTATTCTTTTTTTAATCATTTATCAAATTTTCTTCGCATGAAAGTCGTTGATTGATGTGTGTTGTAGCCCTTGAATGAATGGAAAATGTGTAGTCTCTCGTGGTATATAGGATGGAAACCTAGATGTAAATTCCGTAGCCAAATCTGAATGGACGGTAGTGCGGTATGTACTTGGGATACAACTCCATGTACCACTTGAGCAAACGACACATATTTCGATATGTTTTATCTTGTTCATTTGTTATCCGCATTTTATATTCCGCCATTTTACTTTCTGTATGTCGTTTGTTTGTGTGTTGATATATGCGCATGGGCTTAATATGTTGGTCTAAAGGTTTTCCATTTGAGGGAAGAAAAGGCCAAAAGGCTACCTTTACGCCAATACTTTACCGCGCCGGACAAAGTATGTTTGGTTGGATGTGAGATATGTTCAACCGAGCATACAAAGTTCTATATTGTTGTCTTTACTTTCTATGCATTGTGATGTGATGCGCATGGGCTAACTATGGTGGATTAAAGGTCCTCTATTCGAGGGAAAATGCCTGAAGGCTACCTTACCACGATGTTTTGCCGCGCCTTTTGTTATGTCATTGACTTTATGCATATCATTGTTCTATTTATGCATGTATTGCATTCTAATGCGCATGGGCTTAGTATGTTGGTCTAAAGGTTTTCCATTTGAGGGAAGAAAAGGCCAAAAGGCTTCATTTATGCCAATAATTTGCCGCGCCAGACAAAGTATGTTTGGTTGGAGGTGAGATATGTTCAACCGAGCATATGAAGTTCTATATTGTTGTCTTTACTTTCTATGCATTGTGATGTGATGCGCATGGGCTAACTAGGGTGGATTAAAGGTCCTCTATCCGAGGTAAAATGCCTGAAGGCTATCTTACCATGATGTTTTGCCGCGCCTTTTGTTATGTCATTGACTTTATGCATATCATTGTTCTATTTATGCATGTATTACATTCGAATGCGCATGGGCTAACTATGGTGGATTAAAGGTCCTCTATTCGAGGGAAAATGCCCGAAGGCTACCAATACCACGATGTTTTACCGCGTCGGACGAGGTATGCTCGATTGAATGGGAATGAGTTCAATCGGGCACATGGGGTCCTATATTGTGCATCTGTGTATGCGTTTGCGTCGTCTATCATACATTAGGTCTTGTCCCGTTCGAACGCGTTCTCGAACGCTACACGAACGTGAACCTTTTGTTTCCCGTTCGAACGCATTTATAAACGCTACTCGAACGCGCATGTATTTCCATTGTTTTATCATGCATCTGGTCTAGTCCCGTTCGAACGCGTTCTCAAACGCTATATGAACGTGAACCTTCTGTTTATCATTTGAACACGTTTACGAACGCTACTCGAATGCGCATGCGTTTTGTTTCATCAGGTCTTGTCCCATTCGAACGCGTTATCAAATGTCATACGAACGAGAACCTTATGTTTACCGTTCGAACGCATTTTCGAACGCTATACGAATGCGCATACACTGAACTGAGTCGTTTTCATCACATGTCATGCATAATTGTTTCTTAGGTGATTTCTCTTGTATCATGTAATCAATCATACTATTTGTATTCCTGTATTTATCTATTTGATGTGTTCATGAGATGATATTCAAGCATGATTAGGCCGTTAGTATGTTACTTAGTTCTTAAACATGATTTAGCCTATTTAGTTGTTCATTTTTAAGCATGAATAGTCAATTATTTTACGTTTGGCATTTGCATTATGTTTAAGTTGTTATTTGTTTTCCGCATTATATGATCGAAGTATGTTCATAAGATTGTTGTGTGCTATTGCATGTTTGCCGTTATGATAATTACTTCCATGTATGTGAACTTAAAAGTAGAATACTCTTGGAAATATGTTGCGTAGATTCGATTAAATTATTGCACAAATCATTTCATTACAAGTGGCATAAGTAAGGGACCATTCCGAACCCAACGGTTTGAGGTCTTCCCTTGCGAGGGGTGAGTGTGGCCTTAAATCATTTTTCCCGGTTCACACCGGGTGGCGACTCCATTATTTTCCGGTTTAGTCCCCCGCAGGCTACTCCATACTCCCTACCGGGCCGCGAGCCCGGAACAGCATGCGTCGCCCAGTTTATGTGTCCCACAGTCTGGCGACTCTACTGGGGATAGAGAATTGACCCCGAAATAATATCTTGTAGTGATTATGATTTGTGCTTTAATTAGTCGTGTCTACTGTGGGTTAAAAAGGGTTTAATTAGAGGCACTTTTTAAGGCTGGGTAATGGTTTGGTGTCTCTCTTCATTCACTACCTTTCTATAAGGAAAAGCTGTGAAGGCACCTAGATAATCATTTACTTGTAGCCTATTATGATAGACTAATTTCGAGGACTCGTTGTTTATTCATGTCACCAAGCGATAAGAGCCTAAGAGGCTTGGGTTTTTAAGAGAGTTCGCTCCGCCCTCCCTCTGGGGAATCTACAACGGGAAATCCATTTGACAATCAGTCACACACCATAACTCGTTGGCACGTACTGTAAGGTCTAAAAAAGGGTGCGCTCACTTGGTCACTCAAACCATTGAGTGAGGAGACCTAGTTGTGGGCAATCCTTCGCCAGCGAGAGTCTTTGTCTACACTCCCACAAACCCACACGTAGACCGGAGTTGTATGACCTATAGCAACTATTTCCTTGTGCTTATGGACCATCCTCATTTGGATACAGTTGGACTTCTTGTCATAAATGCGAACTTGTTGGGCCATTTAAACTGGGATGAGTTCGTATCCTATGAAAATTGGGCCAAAAGCTTCTGAAATGTTGATGGGCCACTCCGTAGAAATTATTTATGTATGCTTGTGTTTGGGAACTGATGAGTGGTATTTATATCACTTATTCTCACTCATTTGACCTAATATTTCGTATAGTTTCTCGAGTTTTGTGAACGTTTTGATGTGTTTTGTTGTTATTTTACAGATAAATAAAGTTTGGAAAGCACTTGAGGCAATTTGGGACAAAAACGGACAAAAATGCGTCAACAGGGATATTTTCGTCTTTTCCGCGTCGCGACGCTGAAGCCATTGGCGGCGCGATGCCCAGGATGCGCCGAATGTGCTAACATGCGCCGTCAGCCACGTGTCAAAATCTGATAGGTTGGACTTGCTAACGTGCGCCGCCCTTGCTAACATGCGCCTCATGCCACGTGTCATCACCTCATTGGACCACCCAAACCGCGTGCCACGTGTCGCCTCTCTCTTGGACCGAATAATCAATGAATCAGAGCATGCCACGTGTCACCATTCTATTAGACCGAATTTACACCCACTCACAAGATTACACGTGGCACGATTTCATTGGACCGCATCGCCAGTCAACCAGAGCGTGACACATGTCACCAATTATTGTGCCGACAGCCGCGTGGTCAACGTACGCGTGGACTCCAGAAACTGTTGCCAGCGTCGCGACGCTAGTGCATTTTCAGCGTCGCGACGCTGGACCCAAATTTACCTATAAAAGGAGGCCGCCATTTCAGTTTTAGTGGCACCATTCTCTCTCATTTCTTTGATGTAAAATCGGGAGTTTCTCTCTCTAATCTCTTTTAATTTAAGTTTTGTAATTAATTACATTTTGTAATAGTAATTACTTTCTGTAATAGTAATAGTAATAGTAATTTATCTTGTTTTTACTGTTTCAGTTTTACTATTCAACCATGATGAGGTAACTTCTCCTTGCTAAGGTGAAAGGTAATTTTTTTACTATTACTATTTAGATTAATCTCCCTTAAATATAATATATTTACTATTTAAATTTGACTTAATACGGATACCGCCATATTGGTCGGTTGGCTATTAAATTTAAATTGGTTTAAACCTGACTAATCCAGGATACCGCCTATATGGCTGGTTGATAATTAAATTTTCTTACCGCCTATATGGCAGGTTCATGGACAAATCATACCGCCTTTATGGCTGGTCGGACTTAATTTGAATTAATCAGGTTACCGCTTATATGGCTGGTTGGTAATATTATCACAAGTTTATATATTATTTTATGGGAGATATCTAAAATAGTAAATAGTAAAAGTAATTCCTTTTACCTTAGCATTTTATTTTATTGTTATTTACTTTTCAGTATTTACTTTACCGTATTACTATTTCGCATTTTTACTTTATGGTTTTTACTTTTAAGTTTTTACTAGCCCGAGCCATGTGTCATAACTAAGTTAGTTGTCTAGGGTTGTGATGAATTTCAATATAACCGATTTATAAGGGGTTAGATTATAGGTTGGGTAATTTAAAGATTTATTTATTGAGTCTTAATCTTAATGCTTTTTATTAACTGGCCATTATAAAATTGATTAGGTAAAACTTAAAATGAACTAGACATAGGGATTTTAAGTTTAAGACCTTAGACTCAATAGCCCACGATCTTCCTTGAGGATAGATAACTTTTTTAATAGATTTCCTTACAGGATAGGAATATACCTGTCGGGCGGGGGTAGCCTTAATTGGAACTTAATCTTAAAGAATCTAGGTAATTTGGTTGACATAGACATATGGTTCAATTGGATTATACTAGGTATTGTAATTGACCATCGGAAGAGGCTTTCACATAATTTAGTGTTCTAGGTTAATAAATCAATATATTACCCAACTAGGACAACCACTTCATCTTTAAATAATATTGAAAAGATTCACAACCCTAGATAGTTTTTAATATTGAATTTTCTTAAAAATCACTTTCGAACAATTTTATTTACTTGTCTTTAAATTTAGAATCGTCGCCATTCCAAATCAATCAAACAACCTGTTAGATATTAGTAATCATTTGACCTCATAAAATTAATAGCTTAGGTATTAAGTCCTCGTGGGATCGATATTTTTTTATACTACTTGAACGATACGAACGCTTGCGTTATACGTGTGTGTTTACGCCGGTCAGGAACATTGTCGTTTGGATCCATTCAGACATTTTTTCATGAGGTATGGGCTTGTTGGGCCATTTAAACTGGGACAAGAACATATCTTATGATGATTGGGCCAAAAGCTTCTAAAACGCTAATGGGCCATTATATGTTTGTGTTTAGGAACATTATTATTTGGATATGGTTGGACTTCTTTCCATGAGATGTGAACTTGTTAGGCCATTTAAACTGGGACGAGTTCACTCCTATGACAGTTAGCCCAAAAGCTTCTTAAAATGTTGATGGGCCGATTTGTGTGAAAATTTTAATGAGTTGATATATTCCTTGTATCGCACACATCTCATTCATCTCATGCATACATATATCATGTTAACACTCTCTTGTGTCTTAAGAGCCATCATAGATATCCGTTGGGTTAAGAAAAAAGGATGACTTGTTAAACGACCAATAACGAACATGAATGAATCAGAAAACGAGGTATCTCGCATAGATCAGCTGGAGAATTGTCTCACCAAGGTTACCGAACAATTGCAAGCCTTGACTAATGTTGTGGCCAATATGGCTGTGCCCCGTGCTGGGGGAAGTTCTGAGAATGTGAGGCGCGAGGAGCCTCCAAATGAGTTGGGGGATGATATCCCCGCTTTTGATGATGACATGGCAGAATATGCAACATGCAGAATTTCAGAAGCTCCGGGATCAGTAGAAACAGTTACCCGCAAAATGAGGGGTAAACATGAAGAGTTGTTAGATTATGAAGCAATGACTTTTGAAGAACAGCTGCCAGCTTAGTTCAAAATGCCTGATATGGCCAAGTTCAATGGGAATGGGGACCCGAGGGTCCATCTCCGACAATATGTGTCAGTTATGAGTTCAGTGGGCTTGACACAGCGCCAAGTTCAGAAGATGTTTGGGATGTCACTTGAGGGGGCACCCGTAGTAGTGTGGTACCATAGCCTTGAAGAAAGGTTAAGGAGGATTGGAGGAATTGGCAGATGCATTTCTGAAACAGTATGTTACAGACTTGGAGATTGATTTGTCACTCCGTGATTTGGAGAACACTAAGCGAAGCGGAGGAAAGCTTCAAAGACTATGTGGATCGCTGGAGGAGCCAACTTCTGAAAATGCAGACTCGGCCCTCTGAGAAGGACCAGATTAAAATGATCATCAAGGGCACCAAGCCCTCGATTTATGGCAAGCTGAGGAGGATGACCTCCATGATTGGCGAATTTCGACAGTTGAGGGAGACTGTTATGGATATTGAAGAAGAAGAAGCTGAGAACATAAAGTTCTATGGCCAGAATATGAGGACTTTTGGGGGGAATTCTGAAAACAAAGCCCGCTGCTGCCGAGGTTGCTGCCATCAAGAACCGGCATTTCTCCAACTTGGGAAGATCTTTGTCCAAAGTGCTTGAGAAGTTGACAAGGCAAGGATTCTAAAACCCTTGGAGCCTAAACCACTTCCAAATCCCCCACCACCACATTTAAAAATAGACTGCTACTGTCACATCCCCCAGCACACGGCCATGATACTGACAGCTGTTCCCGCCTCCGATATGAAATTCAGGACCTCATTGATGCCCATAATATTGGACAAAATGACCCATAGCGTCACTATTTGTACAGATCATGGTGTTGTTGTACAAATTAACTATGTAACAAGGAAATTGCACTCTCATCATTTGTGATTAGATCACCATAGATATATAAATGAAGAAAGGTCCCTATGATTAGTTCCTGGATTGAGAATGATATGAGGAGAGTATCAGTCCCCGAAGGATTAATCATTAAATATCCCTAGCCGGAGTATTATCGAGACTGGACATCGATAATGCGGAATAGGCTAGTATTGCACTTGTGTGCGTTGTGAGGGCACAACGGCATAGTTCTCATATATATAAGTATTGGATACTTTACAAGTGCGATAGGAGGTTGTGTTTCACCGATGGTACGGGAAACAGCTTCGCTCTGGATAGACCCTTCGGAATCCCATTGGTATTATGACTATGTGTCTATGGGAGGCCGAAATCAGGGTAGATGTGTATGGTCTTAACCTGAGACTTACATCGCTAATACTTGCGACAATCGGTAGACTTTGGTCTTGGTGGTACAGGTCTTTAACCGGTTCTGCGTACACCACTTCTGGGTTTATCAGAGAGTCGTAGTGTATTGGGTGTGATGTCAAGACGGAAGTATCACTTCAGTCATAGTGGAGATGATGTCACGCAGGATACGGTATTAGTGCTCTTAAGTGTTGCGCAACCATCGGGATATTATGACTAGGTCATACATATCCGATTATAGAGACTAGTTACCAGACATCCGACATGTTCTTCAGACGGGGCAGACACTTATCCAGCCCCAGCCCTAGCACGTGACTATCCGATACTGGGCCGATATGCACAATACTACGGTATATACTACACTTGATACAGATCTATATATATTCCTGTAAGAATATTTCTGGAGAATTGGGTAGGCATGGCGCTTTGCTAGAAGCCAACCTTGTCTTGTAAATCGGTACAAATGTAGTACGAGGTACTTACGTGTTCGGATAGTCCGACGATCGTATTTACTGCCAACATATCCGGAGATCTCATGGGTCGCTTCCTGAAGATTCACCGATGACGTATGACTCGCACTTTAATTAATATGGGATTATTAATTGAAGAGAGAGAAAAAATTATGGGATTAATTGCGGAGATATTTTATCTCGGATAAAATATCGTTAAAGAGAGAGAGAACGATTAATTTGGAATTAATCGGTAAAATTAATATATTCGATATATTAATCGAAATTAGATTTCGACGCGGAATTGAAATTGGATTTTAATTCGGGCGAACGAATTAATTTAAGAATTAATTCGTTAGCGACGTGAATAATGATTTCGCTAGGCGTAATCATTTAATTACGACGCGACGGAAAATTCGTTAATTTGGAATTAGCGAACCCGAGCCCGAGAGTGATTGCGAGCGCATTCGTATTTTGAATTCGAGCGCGGCACGCAAGTCATATCAAGCGTCAAATCGTTAGTCACATCATGCGTCAAATCAATTGTCACTTTGAGTGATGTGACTTGACAACATGTCACTTTATTAAAGTGATGTGATGTGACTTAAAGTAAAAGTAGAAGTGATGGGTGAAAAGTTGATTGAAAGCTTTTGCTTTTTGCTTTTGACTTTTTAATAAAAGTTTGTATATCTTTTATTTACTTACTTGGTAAATAAAATAAAAAAAAGGTAATAAAAAAGGCATCACTTTTTCTCTCTCTTGATTTAACATTCACGGTTTTGGAAAAATGGAGCCAAAATGGTTTCTCTCTTCTCATGGTCTCCTTGACCGATTTTCTTCTTCATTTTTTCTGGTTTTTCACACAAAATGGAGAAGATTTTGATCTTGTAGCAAGATCTAAGTGCTAGCACACTCATGGAGGAATACAAAGGTGATAGGGAAGTGAGTTTGTGAGCTTGGAAAGCTTGAAGCTTGGAGCTTCAATGGTGTCTCCCATGGCCGAACCTTGAAGAAGCCGAACCAGTCACCACCGTGCAGCCCCTCACACGCGCAGCTCACTGCCGAGCAAGGGAGAGCAGTTCGCACTTCATCTTCGGAGCATCCAACCGATCATTGTGAGTCTTTTCCGCACCTCATATGATATGTATTCAACTCGTTTTTGCATGATTTATGATCCTTGGGACTTGATTGAAACTCAACAATGGTATCTTGAGCCATTTGTGCATAAAACGAATTTAGGGTTCTTGAGCAAAATTTGGGGCTTTTTGATTTAAGCATGATTTTGAAAAATTGTTTGTTTAAGAATGTTTGTATATGAATAAGTTAGAGTTATATATAATCAATTTGAAGAAAAATTAATTGGATGATTTTCCCCATTTGCTTATTGTTGGCCAAAATTGAAATTGGGTAAATTTGATTTTGAGCATGTTTATTGAAATTGGATGATTTAGAAAGCTTAAAGTATGTTTAATTGAGGATTGATTGGATCAATTTGTTGAAAATTAGTTTGGAACAATTTTCCCCAAATTGCTTTGGATGGCCGAATTTGGCAAGCTCCCTAATGTCTTGGATTTTTTATTTTTGTTCATTGGATGACTTAGAAATCATTTGGGGATGTTGAATTATGTTTGATTGGGTTCAATTGGATTGAATTTGATTTGGGCATTTTTTCCCCTTATGGCCGAGACTTTAGCATGTATTAATTGGGTTTGATTTTGATCAAATTATGTTGGACATGATTAATTGATGTTAAGCATGATTAATTGGACAAATTTCATGTTTTGGAAACTTTGATTTGGGTAATTAATAATGCTATACACTTTAGGTAATTTAATTGAAAATTGGAATTTTTGGAATTAAATTATTGGGCTTAAAATTGGATTTGGGCTTTTAAAGTTGTTATTGGGTTTATTGGACTTTGTTGTACAAAGTTGGTTTAGGCCAAAATTGGTTGGATCCAATTAGGCCAAAAACCGCTTCCAAAAGGCCCAAATGCGACTAATGAACCTTTAACGTTTAATTGGGCCTAATGGGCCTAAATAAATTTATGGGGTAACTCCCGAATTGGATTTTGGTTATTCGGTTTGACCCGAGTTGACCAAAAGTCCACGCCTCAAGAAATTAATTAAAAGCCCATTAGACTTTAATTAAATTAATATTGGATATTAATCGGGCTTTGAGACCCGTAGCGATTAAATTTGGAATTTAAGTCGAAAAGGGTTTATTATTAAAGTGTGTTATTTAATTTGGAATTAAATAGTGGATTAGTATTAAATATGTTGAGTTTCAATCAAGTCCCAAAGATCATAAATCATGCATAAAAACGAGTTGAATACACCAAATAAGGTGCGAAAAGACTCACATGGATCGGTTGCATGCGGCGAAGATGAACCACGAACGCACTTCATGTTTCTGCCTCCCTCCAAGCTCGGCAATGGCAGTGAACTGCAACTCCATTTTCGGCTTTGGGTGGTCCTCCATTGATGCTCCAAGCTCCAAGCTTCACAAGGTGATTCCTTGCTCACGAAATCACTTCCCTAACACCTTTGTATGGACTCATAGAGTGCTAGCTCTCTTGTATTTTGCCACAAAATACTCACTGGTTTCTCCTCTGTGTCACGGTAATGAGAAGCAGAAAAATGGGAGAGAAGAGGCGTAGGAGAGAAGTAGGGTTTTTTGGCTCCAAAAACCTAAAACCGTGAAGAGTGAGAGTGAAATAAAAAATTGTAATAGATTTATATTTTCCAAAATAATAAATAATTTACCACTTTTTAATTTCTAAAAGACAAACATTAAATGCTTTCTTTCATCTCTCATCAACTCACATCAATCAATCAAATGTCACATCACTCAAAGTGACATGTGAATTGACGCTTGATGTAACTGCGATTTGACGCTTGATTTGACTTGCGTGCCGCACTCGAATTCGAAATGCGAATGCGCTCGCAAACAATCCCGGGCTCGGGTTCGCTAATTCCAAATTAACGAATTTTCCGTTGCGTCGTAATTAAATGATTACGCCTAGCGAATTCCTATTCACATCGCTAACGAATTAATTCTAAATTAATTCGTTTGCCCGAATTAAAATCTAATTTCAATTCCGCGTCGAAATCTAATTTCGATTATAATATATCGAATATATTAATTTATCGATTAATTCCAAATTAATCGTTCTCTCTCTTTAACGATATTTTATCCGAGATAAAATATCTCCGTAATAATCCTAGATTAATTTTCTCTCTCATCGAATTAATCCCAGATTAATTAAAGTGCGAAACATACGTCATCGGTGAATCTTCAGGAACCGACCCATGAGATCTCCGGATATGTTGGCAGTAAATACGGTCGTCGGACTATCCGAATACGTAAGTACCTCGTACTACGTTTATACCGATTTACAAGACAAGGTTGGCTTCTAGCAAAGCGCCATGCCTACCCAATTCTCCAGAAATATTCTTACAGGAATATATATAGATCTGTATCAAGCGTAGTATACCATAGTATTGTGTATATCGGCCCGGTATCGGATAGTCACGTGCTAGGGCTGGGGCTAGATAAGTGTCTGCCCCGTTCGAAGCACATGTCGGATGTCTGGTAACTAGTCTCTATAATCGGATATTCATGACCTGGTCACAATATCCTGATTGGTTGCGCAACACTTAAGAGCACTAATACCATATCCTGCGTGACATCATCTCCAATATGACTGAAGTGATACTTCCGTCTTGACATCACACCCAATACACTACGACTCTCTGATAAACCCAGAAGTGGTGTACGCAGAACCGGTTAAAGCCCTGTACCACCAAGACCAAAGTCTATCGATTATCGTAAGTTTTAGCGATGCAAGTCTCAGGTTAAGACTATACACACCTACCTTGATTTCGGCCTCCCATAGACACATAGTCATAATACCAATGGGATTCCGAGGGGTCTATCGAGAGCGAAGCTGTTTCCCATACCATCGGTGAAACACGACCTCCTATCGCACTTGCATAAGTATCCAATACTTATATATATGGGGACTATGCCGTTGTGCCCTCACAACGCGCACAAGTGCAATACTAGCCTATTCCGCATTATCGATGTCCTGTCTCGATAATACTCCGGCTAGGGATATTTAATGATTAATCCTTCGGGGATTGATACTGTCTCATATTATTCTCAATCCAAGAACTAATCATATGGACCTCTCTTCATTTGTACATTTATGGTGATCTAATCACAAATGATGAGAGTGCAATTTCCTTGTCACATAGTTAATTTGTACAACAACACAGTGATCTGTACAAATAGTGACGCTATGGGTCATTTTGTCCAACAAAATACATATTAAATTGGATTTAATTATGTAGTTTAATTTAATTACCACGATGTTTTGCCGCGCCTTTTGTTATGTCATTGACTTTATGCATATCATTGTTCTATTTATGCATGTATTGCATTCTAATGCGCATGGGCTTAGTATGTTGGTCTAAAGGTTTTTCATTTGAGGGAAGAAAAGGACAAAAGGCTACCTTTACGCCAATACTTTACCGCGCCAAACAAAGTATGTTTGGTTGGAGGTGAGATATGTTCAACCGAGCATACGAAGTTCTATATTGTTGTCTTTACTTTCTATACATTGTGATGTGATGTGCATGGGCTAACTAGGGTGGATTAAAGGCCCTCTATTCGAGGGAAAATGCCTGAAGGCTACCTTACCAAGATGTTTTGCCGCGCCTTTTGTTATGTCATTGACTTTATGCATATCATTGTTCTATTTATGCATGTATTGCATTCTAATGCGCATGGGCTAACTAGGGTGGATTAAAGGTCCTCTATTCGAGGGAAAATGCCCAAAGCCTACCTTTACCACGATGTTTTGCCGCGCCGGGCGAGGTATGCTCGATTGAATGGGAATGAGTTCAATCGGGCACACGGGGTCCTACATTGTGCATCTGTGTATGCGTTTGCATCATCTATCATGCATCAGGTCATGTCCCGTTCGAACGCGTTCTCGAACGCTACATGAACGTGAACCTTCTGTTTCCCGTTCGAACGCGTTTACAAACGCTACTCGAACGCGCACATATTTCCTTTGTTTTATCATGCATCAGGTCTGGTCCCGTTCGAACGCGTTCTCAAACGTTATACGAACGTGAACCTTCTATTTATCGTTCGAACGTGTTTACGAACGCTACTCGAATGCGCATGCATTTTGTTTCATCATGGCTTGTCCCGTTCGAACGCGTTATCAAACGCCATACGAACGAGAACCTTTTATTTACCGTTCGAACGCGTTTTCGAATGCTACACGAATGCGGATACACTGAACTGAGTCCTTTTCATCATATGTCATGCATAATTATTTCTTAGGTGATTTCTCTTGTATCATGTAATCAATCATACTATTTGTATTCCTGCATTTATCTATTTGATGTGTTCATGAGATGGTATTCAAGCATGATTAGGCCGTTAGTATGTTACTTGGTTCTTAAGCATGATTTAGCCTATTTAGTTGTTCATTTTTAAGCATGAATAGTCAATTATTTTGCGTTTGGAATTTGCATTATGCTTAGGTTGTTCTTTGTTTTCCGCATTATATGATCGAAGTATGTTCATGAGATTACCGTGTGCTATTGCATGTTTGCCGTTATGATAATTACTTCCATACATGTGAACTTAAAAGTAGAATACACTTGGAAATATGTTGCGTTGATTCGATTAAATTATTGCACAAATCATTTCATTACAAGTGGCATAAGTAAGAGACCATTCCAAACCCAACGGTTTGAGGTCTTCCCTTGCGAGGGGTGAGTGCGGCCTTAAATCATTTTTCCCGGTTCACACCGGGTGGCGACTCTATTATTCTCCGGTTTAGTCCCCCGCATGCTACTCCATACTCCCTACCGGGCCGCGAGCCCGGAACAGCATGCGTCGCCCAGTTTCTGTGTCCCATAATTAGTTGGACTAATATTTAATCGTTGGTTTAATTAAACAGTTGGACTGTATTCAAACTACTTCAAATTATAGTTGATTATATAATTGGATTATAGTAATCAATATATTTGAATTTAACCAATCAAATTATAGTTGATTATATAATTGGATTATAGTAATCAATATATTTGAATTTAACCAATAAAATTATAGTTGATTATATAGTTAGACTATAGTAATCATTATATTCAATAGTACCTGAAATCGTTGATTGGATAGTTCGACTATAGCAATCAAGATAACTGAAAGATTAGTGTTTAAAACATAACCTGGGTAAAAATGTCTTTAAACGGCTTTAATTTTTCAAATTGGGAATAGAACCTCAGGATAGTCCTGGGAACTAAGAAGTTACTCTATTTGATAGATAAACCTCTTGGGCCTAAGCCCGGAGTTTAGCAAATTGTAGAACATGATCTTTGGAAGATTCATAACTTTAGTGCTCAATCCTTTATGCTTACTGCAATAACACTTTAATTCCGTCATCAAAATTAAGGATTAGATCATTGTACCATGATGATGAAATTAAAGATCTTCATAGATTTATTCTTAAATCTTAGAAGTACAAATTGCAAAAAAAGCTCTTTCGCTCGTGTATGTCAGAGGGTACATCTATTGAGCACTAGGTGTCGAAGATGATTGCTGACATCGATCAGTTGGGTTAGCTGGGCATAACCTACGTGGCCGAGACTACCAAAGATTTGATCTTATAGTCTCTACCTGAAAGCTGGAGCAGGTTCATTATGAACCAAGAGTAAACTCTTGGAGAGTTGATGGCTATACTCTAGGAGGCAAATCCAGAGCTTCTAAAATGGGCAAAGGCAAAATCATCAA
The DNA here is from genome assembly GCA_019454045.1 of Zanthoxylum bungeanum. Taxonomy (NCBI): domain Eukaryota; kingdom Viridiplantae; phylum Streptophyta; class Magnoliopsida; order Sapindales; family Rutaceae; genus Zanthoxylum; species Zanthoxylum bungeanum. The sequence goes on from SKCR01040819.1 coordinate 82,763, forward strand.
TATCTTCTGGGAAGAGAAATGACATATCCCAATAATTCTGCCTAAACTGTGGCAAACGGGGTCACTGGATACGTGACTGCCGTAAGGACAAGGCAGACATGAAGGAAGAAAAGACGGGCAAGGCTCCGGCTTCAAGTATGTTTGTCATAAACATGTTCACTACTGGTTTCAAAATTGGATTTTTGATACTAAGTATTGTACATAAATATGTACTGATGTGCAGAATCTGCTAATGAGCATGATACTGACTTCAGTTGAGATTTATCTATGAATCGGAAACGGGACGAAAGTCGCTGTTTTAACCGTAGAAACCTATGTTTAGGAACTACCCTTCGGGTGTGTACTTAAATTAGGAAACTGTTATAATGTACCTAGTTTGACTAGAAATATTATCTCTATATCAGAGTATGACTCGTTGCGGGTATACCTTTATATTTTAGAACACTAAAGTGTTTCATTTTATAAAGATGATAATGAGATAAGCACATTAGATGTGAATAACAGTATTTATATTTTGAATATAAATGAATCTCAAACGTATAACATGACAAACAAATAGCTCAAACTGATTTGATCAGATGAGACTTATTTGTGGCATTGTTGTCTGTGACACATTTAACAAGACTCGTATATCCACACTTTCGATGAGTGGATACTAGGACGGATTTGATCCTATTCAAATGATGTCTACGAATCTAGTTTATTGAGCAAAGTGCCTAAAACACCTTTTACTTGGTAAAAGTGCAAGTGCCATAGATCTGTTAGCCCTCGTTCATAGTGATGTAAGTGGGCCCATATCTAGCTAGGCTAGAGGTGGATATGAACGCTTCATAACCTTTACGGATGTGGCATCGCGTTATGGTTATGTGTTTCTTATGAAACATAAATCGAAAACTTTTGATAAACTCAAAGAGTTTCGACACGAAGTAGACAGTCAGATCGGCTAAAGTATTAAAACCATCACGGTTAGACCATGATGAAAATATTTACGGAACACCTCAATTAGCGGTGGTGTCCGAACGGAGAAACCGAATTTTGTTAGACATGATAAGGTTAATCATGAGTCGCTCTGAGCTACCATTTTCCTTCAAGGGATACGCATTAAATAGTGCAATACTTATTTTGAATAAGGTTCCATAAAAATCTGTTTGACAGACTTCATATTAGATATGAACAGGAAAGAATCCAGGTTTTCTCACTCCTGGAGATTTGGGAATGCTAGGCATATGTTTGGATAATACCAAACTAGAACCCAAATAAGATAAGTGCCTAATTTGTAGGTTATCCTAGGGTAACCAAAGTATAGTACTTATACAACTCACAATAGAACAATTTAATTGTTTCTCTCCATACGGTTTTCCTAAGAGGAATACCTATATGTAGTGGTAAGTGGGAAGAAAGTAAAACTCGATGAAAATTGGAGTAATACTATTCAAGGCACCGATTCTTTAATGGAACACAAACAGTTCATCAAGGATGAAACTGTTCCACAATCTTCGAATACACAAGAATTGCGTAAGTCGGAGAGAGTCAGAAAAAAAACATGGGAGGTATGGGTTTCTGATCTCACCTCATTAAGATGTCAATCTTATTAAGGAAGACAAACCGACTACGTATGAGGAAGTGATACGGGGTATCGACTCCCTATTATGGAAAAGTGCCATGATATCCAAAATGGATTCCATGTATACCAACCAAGTTTGGACACTGGTTGCTGTATCGGAAGGCATTGTACCTATTGGTACTATATAAGTCTTCAAGGAAGACAAACATGGATGGCAACATACAACGTACAAAGCTAGACTTGTAGCGAAAAGGCATCGTTATCAACATTGTTTTGATTATGACGAATCTTTTTACTTGTTGCCATGGTTAAATCGATTTGGATAATGCTTGTTAATGCTGCATGTTTCATTTATGAACTATGGCAGCTGAACGTCAAAATCACTGTCCTTAAACGGAAACATTTTGGAGGATGTTTACAACATCCTGACGGTTTTATCGTACCTAAATGAGCAAACAAGGTTTGCAAGTTAATTCGATCCATTTATGGATTGAAGCAAGCATTGTGTTCTTGGAACTATCGTTTTGATGTAATCATAATGGTGTATGATTTAATTCAAAATGAAAATGATTCTTGTGTATATAAGGAGGTTAGTGGGAGTGCACTGACAATGTTTGTCCTAAATAATGATGATATGTCATTTCTTGGAAATGACATTCCCATATTACAAACGGTGAAAGCTTGGCTTTCATGAAAATTCTCCGTAGAATTCTTGGGAGAAACAACCTTTATTCTAGGAATAAGGATCTACTGGGATAGATATAAAAGTTGTTGGCACTCTCCAAGAACTCGTACATTGAAAAATATGTACGTGACCTAGTGTCTCATATACTTTGAGCATATGGAGTCACAATCAAGCCAATCCAAGTGATAGTCAAGGGATTGCTATTAAGAACATCCTTACGTATCTTAGATGATCTAAGGATGTTTTCTTAAGCTATGGAGTATGAGAACTTGAAGTGAATGGGTTCACTGTTGCAAGTTTCCTAACCGATAAAAATGACGGAACAGTGAGCTGGAAATCTTCCTAGCAAGATATTGTTGCCGAAAAAACAACAAAAGCGGAATATTGCTGCAGCTGAGGCAGCAATAGAAGCACTTTAGATCTTAATAATCCTAATTGGATTAGGAGTAGTTCTGTTAGCAGCTGAGCTAGGCTACAGCACAGGCTAAAGAATTAATGGTCTCACCAACGATCCGAGTATATACTTCAACTATTCATCTGATTCGTTCGGATCATACATCGTGGTGATGTGATGATCGAATAAATCGCATCAGATGATAACTTTGCAAATCCACTGACGAAAGCCTTTCCTCAGCAGAAGTTTGAGCGACCGTACATAGTTCAAGTGTAGGACACTTGAGTGATTGGCTATATGACAAGTGGGAGATTGTTGGACAATTATGACCCATAAAATCACTATTTGTACAGAACATAGTGTTGTTGTACAAATTAACTATGTGACAAAGGAATTGCTCTTTTATCATTTATAATTAGATTACCGGGATATATAAATGATAAAAGTCCATATGATTAGTTCTGGATTGATAAGATATGAGACAATATCAATGCATGAAGGTTTAATCATTAAAACATCCATAGTCGGAGTATTATCGAGATTGGACACCGATAATGCGGAATAGACTAGTATTGCACTTGTGCGCGTTGTGGGAGCATAATTGCATAGTTCTCATATATTTAAGTATTGGATACTTATGCAAGTGTAATTAGATGTTGTGTTTACCGATGGTACGGAAACAGCTTCGCTCTGGATAGACCCCTCGGAATTCCATTGGTAGTATGACTATGTTTCTATGGAAGTCCGAATCAGGGTAGGTGTATTTTGTCTTCACCTGAGACTTGCACCGCTAATACTTGCGAAAATCAATGTACTTTGGTTTTGGTCATCCAGGGCTTTAACTGGTTCTGTGTACGCCTCTTCTGGGTATATTGAGAATCGTAGTGTATTGGGTGTGATGTCAAGATGGAAGTATCACTTCAGTCATATGGAGATGATGGTCACATAGGATACAGAACTGGTGCTCTTATATACTGCAGCTATCGGGATAATATGACTAGGTCATGCTTATCCGATTATAGAGACTAGTTACCAGAGATCCGATATGTGTTTCGTACGTGGCAGACACAATTCCAGCCCCAGGCCTAGCACGTGACATCTGATACTTGATCGCAATACGCAATACTATGTATACTATGCCTGATATAGATTATATATTCATTTAAGAATATTTCTGGAGAATTGGGTAGGCACGGTGCTTTGCTAGAAGCCAACCATGTCTTGTAAATCGGTAAAAACGTAGTACTAGGTACGTACGTGTTCGGATAGTCCGACGACCAGATTTACTGCCAACATATCCGGGGATATCATGGGTCGCTTCCCGAAGATTCACCGATGACGTATGAATCACACAATATTAATCTGGGATTAATTAATAGAGAGAGAAAATTAATCTAGGATTAATTACATACATATTTTATCTGGGATAAAATATTAATTAAAGAGAGAGAACGATTAATTTGGAATTAATCGATAAAATAATATATTCGATATATTATACGAAATTAGATTTCGACGCGGAATTAAAATTGGATTTTAATTCGGGTGAACGAGTTAATTTAGAATTAATTCGCTAGCGACGTGAATAGTAATTTTGCTAGGCATAATTATTTAATTAAATTTGATTTAATTACGTCGCAACGGAAAATTCGTTAATTCAGAATTAAGGAACCCGAGACCGGGAGTGTTTGCGGGCCCACTCGCATTTTGAATCAAGTGGGGCCCACAAGTCACATCATTAGTCATTCATGTGATGGGTGTCTTGTCACCTTTTTGGTGATTGACAACTTGTCAATTTTTGAATTATGGAAGTAGATGGAAGGCTTTAATGCCTTGTACCTTTTTGACTTTGGTTTTTGGTATTAGATTTTAGAAATCCAAATACACAAAAACTAACTCATCTTCTTCTCTCCTTCTCCTCTATCTCACGGCATAAGGTGCCATTTTTCCTCTTTTTTTCCTTCAATGCCGAGAGCATCAAGAAGACTAAGGGAAAATTTGTGGCAAAATTTCCAAGTGCTAGCACACCAAAGGAGTCTTACAAAGGTGATAGGGAAACCCATTCATGAGCATGGAATCTCAAAATAAAGCTTGGAGGTTAGAGCACAAAGGAGAGCCATGGCCGAATCTTGGAGGAGCACAAAAAGGGCATTGTCGAGAGTCATCCATGGTAGAGCAAAGTTTTTGTGTTCATCGCATTGCAAATCCGATCAAAGTGAGTATTTCCGCAACTTTACTTTGATGTATTCACATGTTTCATAGCTTAATTTGATCTTGGGATAACCTAGAAACCCAACAAGGAGAATTGGCATAAGGAAACTGTAAGCAGCCCCAATGGGGCGCCCAAAGCTTTTTATAGGCAAAGGACACCAAAGACGCAAGGAAGGCCTAACCAAGGATAACATCGAGCCAATAGGACAAAAAAACCCCATCGGAATAGGGAATGCATACATGCATACATGTCGCATTGACCGGTGCAATCACACGCGTATAATGCAAGCGCACGTATCGTTCAAGTAGTATAAAAAGTATCGATCCCACGAGGACTTTATACCTAATCTATTAATTTATGAAGTCAAATTTTTACAAGTATCTAATGGATTAATTATTTGATTGGGTGGTGACTTTACAAGTAAACAAAACAACGTGAAAGTAGTTTGGGAAAATTCAATATTTAGAAACTATCCAGGGTTGTGAATCTTTCCAATATCTTTTTAAAAGATGAAGTTGCTATTTTACGTTTGTGTAATATATCAATTTATTATCCTGGAACATGAAATTATGCAAAAGCCTTTTCCGATGGTCAGATACAAATACCTAGTGTAACTTAATTAATCATATTCCTATGTCAACCAAGTTACCTGAATTCATTAATAAACAAGTTACCTGTAAGGAAATCTATTAAAGGGTTATCTATCCTCAAGGAAGATCGTGAGTTATTGAGTCTAGGGTTTAAACCTAAAATCCTTTTTTTCCAAGTTCATTTTAAGTTTACCAAAAATATCTTATTAATGGCCAGTTAACAAGAAGCATTAAGCTTAAGACTCAATAAATGAACCTTTATATTACTCAAAATGTAAGTTAACCCCTTATAAACCGGTGATATTGGATTTCATCACAACCCCAGATAATTGACTTAATTACAACTCATAACTAGAGCTGGTAAAAACTAAAATAAAATAAAAAAACATAAATTAAGTTGCTGAAAATTAAATTGCTGAAAAGTAAATGCTGAAAGTAAATGCTGAAAATTAAATACTGAAAGTAAATTGCTGAAAAGTAAATAATGTAAAAGTACAATAAAAGAAAATGCTGAGGTAAAATGATCCACTTTTATTACTTCTATTTCAGATATCTCCCTTAATATAATATATTAACATTGCATGATAATTACCAACCAGCCATATAGGCGGTATCCAGATTAAGTCAAATTAATAATTAATTACCAACCGACCAATCAAGCGGTATCAAGTTTAGTCAGGTTAAAACCAATTTCAATAGTTACCAATCGACCATAAGGCGGTATCCTCATTAAGTCAGGTTTTAAATAGTTTATATATTATAATTAAGGGAGATTAATCTAAATATTAGTAATAAAAGTTTTACATTTTACCCCAGTAAGGGGGAGTTACCTCCTCATTAATGAAAAGTAAATTGCTGAAAAGTAAAGAAATGAAAGTATTGTGCGTAAAAGTAAATTGCAGAAAGTCAAGACTGAAAAATAAAGAAATGAAAGTGTGAAAGCTGAAATTAAATACTGAAAGCTGTAAATAAACAAACAAGATACAATCTTCTTAGTATTCTTAAGGAATTACATAGAATAAGGTATGAATTCAAATATGAAAATTCGGCCTCAATTTATAGATTTTTTTTAGTGCCACGCGTCGCGACGAGTGACCATTGCAAGTCCCGACGTGCTAATGTGGCACGCGCTGATTGGATGCTTTGATCTTTTATCTGCTGATGTGACGATGAGGAATCTGTCTGCCCAATAGAATGCTGACACGTGGCAGATTAGGATGATTGACTCAATAATTATGCTGAAGTGGCGATGTGGATTGTTGGTAGCATGTGATGGTAACACGTGGCGCAATGTGATTTATTGATGATGACGTGGATGACACGTGGCGCAATGACTCGGTATGCTACTGACATGGATGACACATGGTAGACACGTGGATGATGATGATTGTCGGTAACATGTGATGGTGACACGTGGCACGTCGCACATTAGAAGATTTGTTATGATGTTGACACATGTCAGGCGCATGTTAGAAGGATACGGCGTACATTAGCAAGATCCGACGCACGTTAGCAAGATTAAACTTTTCAGATTTTGACATGTGTCCCGGTGTATTTTAGCAGGCTCCCGGTGCATGTTCGTGTCGCGACGCGCGAAATGACCATTTTGCCATTTTTTGTCATTTTTCACTGTTTTAGCCTCGAATCACCTCCAGAGAGCCCTGAAACTTTATTTATCTACAAAATAACACAAAACACACCAAAATATTCACAAAACTCAAGAACTATACAAAATATTAGGTCAAATGAGTGAGAAATATTGATATATTTACCACTCATCACGCATACACACAAATTTTTCGCAGGCTTTGAAGAAAAATAAAAAGCGGCAAGGATGAAGAACTCAAAGAATGGAGAGGAGCCTCGAGAAAAAGGACGGATCAGGGTTCGAAGTGCCTCACCAGCATCAGTTTGACAGGCCATGAAAAAATTCCAAAGGTCGAGGCCCATATTATCAATAGTTTGGGAATGAATCCCAGAGGTCGAAACACCTCATCATCATAGGAAAAACTACCCAGTAGATCGAAAAGTCACGCAAATGGATTAAAACGCCATCACCCATTCAATTTGGGAACAAAGCCAAGAGATCGAAGCATCTCACACCCAACATGGTTCGAGAATGAATCACAGGGGTCGAAGCACCTCGCCATCAAATCATCACAGTTCAGGAATAAAGCCCAGAGATCGAAGCATCTCACACCCAGCATGGTTCAAGAATAAAGCCCAAGGGTCGAAGCACCTCTTCACCAACTCAGTAAAATTTGGGAATGAATCCCAGAGATCGAAACATCTCACACCCAACATGGTTCGGGAATAAAGCCCAGGGGTCAAAGCACATCGCCATCAACTCAGCACAGTTCGGGACTAAAGCCCAGAGATAGAAGCATCTCACACCCAGCATGGTTCGAGAATGAAGCCCAAGGGTCGAAGCACCTCACCATCAACTCAGCACAGTTCAGGAATCAAGCCCAGAGATCGAAGTATCTCACACCCAACATGGTTCGGGAATAAAGCCCAGGGGTCAAAGCCCATTGCCATCAACTCAACTCAGTTCGGGAAGAAATCCCAGAGATCGAAGCATCTCACACCCAGCATGGTTCGAGAATAAATCCCAGGGGTCGAAGCAGCTCACCATCAACTCAACTTCATTCGGTAATAAATCTCAGAGATCGAAGCA